>BDUI01007024.1:17087-46023 GCA_002335545.1 Apodemus speciosus
TTGTATAGCATAGATGCTCCTCTTCCCTAACTATTCAAGAAAAGACCTGTGGCCTACAAGATCACCTGATTTGCATTATCTTCTGGGTGACATAAAATGGCTATAATCATCCTTTTCTATTCTAGCTTCATGAGTAGACCCTTGCCCAGTGACTCTTACTATTTCCCTAGTCAATGTGTTCTCTATTCACATGTCACCCAAATGTTACATACTTCATTATTCTGTCTTAGCTTCAGATTTATCTGAGCTTCCAAATCCCTAAAATACCTTGTCATTTGTAAGTGTGGGGGGAGGGCATGCAGGGGTCAGTGCATTATAGGTTTTGTCACTGTTGTTTTGTAGCCAAGCTGTCCTGGAACTCATTACAGTGCTTCCTCAGACTCCCAAGCGTTAAGACTGCCGGCATGTGTTACCAACACTCAACTGTTTTATGTTTTTGGTTTTTTTTGTTTTTTGTTTTTCCTTATGATCATTTTCATATTGAACAGCCACTCATTTACTATTTTCCTGCACTGGCTTGTGATTCTTTCTGCGCCAATGTTTTTGGTGTCTTCTTTGACCAGGCGCTCTGCTAATATCGATAGGACTGTATGGTTTCACTAAAGCACATGAGCCRTATTTCCAGAGGCTCATAATCCAGTGGTATTAGAATCTATGAAAGCCAGAAGGATTTCATGAAGAAGGAAAGTTTGAATACCATCCTTAAGGAATAGTGAAAGTTCTTCAGTACGCCAAAGAAAATGTATCGAGACACATGAAATAACCATTTATTATGGAGWCCTGGAAGCAGAGGAAAAAAATCAMCAGAGAAACAATGCAGTTACCTATAAACTACCTGTCTGACCTGTGGATGTTAATAGTACCCTATGTAGCCAAGCTAGACAGCTACGGTTCATCAGTGTTTTCTTTCTTTCTGAACTCATGTGAACCTTACCACACCCCAAGTCCATTTTATGCTTATTTGGAGGAGCACTGTTAAAGACCTTTCAAAGCAAGTGTTTGGCCACTGTGTTTAAATCCTGAGATTCTCAGATTCCTTCTTAGGAAAACTCTGACAACTTTTACTAAGAAGTAAGTTTGCACAAAATATGAAACTGATTTAATATAACTACCTGCATCAGCTATTAGTTTTCTGATGCTGTGATAAAAACCTAAGAGAAGCAACTAATGGAGGAGAAGTTTATTTGGGCCCATAGATTAGAAGAGCACAGCCCACAATGAGAGGAAAGATGTGGTACTCACAGCATCAGGAGCCTGAGGCTGCTTGCTCATATCTGGGCAGATTAGGAAAGAGAGAATGAGCAATGCCTGTGGTTAGCTRGCCTTCTGCCTCTTCTCCTTTTAAATTTATTCCAGGGCCCCAGCCCATGGAATGGTGCTGCCCACATCCCGGGTGGGTCTGCCTCCATTTAACCTCTCTGGAAATGCCCTCAGAGCCTCARAGGTGTGTCTCTTGGGTGATTAGACATCCAATGAGGTTGATTAGGAAGATTAATCATGAGACAGAGCAACTGAACCGAAACAATAGGCATGAATCCGAAATAATCTGCCTGGACTCCCTAAGACCCATTTTTGTAAGTGTTTCATTCAAAATTTTATTTCCAGCCAGCAAGAAGACACAGGGTTAAAGGTGTTTGTTACCAGTCCTACGGCCTGAGTTCAAGCCCCAGGACACTCACAGTAGAAGGAGAGACCTGATTCCTGCAAGTTACCCCTGTTCTATACATGACATGCCTCCCATGGGACACATGCATGTACATGTGCATGAGCATACACATTCACTTAATTAATTAACTAATAATTGTAAATCGTCTAAAACCTGTTTTATTTTACTATTCATTTGATTCTGCTCAGTTATTGCATGCATGGCTATAGAAGTTCTATTCATCAATAAATAACAGTAATTTGTATCTATTTTGTCACAAAGTTCACATGTGCTGCATAAAGTTCTTTACTGCCTGTAGGAGGTCTTGAGAACTCTCCTCAGTTCTATGTTTTCTAGTCTAAGACTACAGTGTTAAAGGAGGCAAAGCTACACCTCTATCTCAGTTGAGGATGTTTCTGTATTAGTCACTATTCTGTTGCTATGATAAAGACAATGAGCAAAAACAACTTGGGCAAGAAAGACTTGCTTCACTCCTTCTTACATTTCCAGGTCACAGATAGTTGATGACGTCACCTGTGTAGCTCCTTCCATCACTGTGGAGGCTCGCCAGGGACAGAAAGCTTTGAGGCCAATTCCAGGTTGACTTCTTCATACCATGTATACTGTCTTTATCAATACTGTCTAACCTGGCCTGAGCAGACAAAGAACAGGCTCTAACCAGTTTGTCCAATTGTTATTCTCCTGCCTCAACCCCCTGAATACTAGGATTACAAGCTTACACCTCAACACCAAGGCTCTTATAGCATTTTCCCCCTCTTCCATCACATAGATTAATGCTATGTTGCACCTAGGGGCCATATCACTTTAGCTCCCTTAATCTAACCATTTTCCATTTTAAAAATTATTGGCACTTTAAAAAAAAAAAAAACACTTTCTACCCCTTTTTAAAAAAATACAGTTTCTCTCTAGTCCTCTCCTGAGATGTCCTTACTACTGCATAGAAGTTTTGCACTAGTCCATAGAACATCAGCTTGATTATGTGTTCTTTCATAAGCCAATTCTAGTCACACTACCCGGAAAGTGTGGGCTTCAACCCCAAGCTGACCCCACTTCATTCACAATCAGCTCTCCACATGTTGTTCCTAAACAAGAGGCCTCCTTTCTCTCCATTTGTTTATTCTGTCTGTATGAAGTCACTGACTCATTTTTTCCTTTACCTCATTACTGCATTTAATTAAGTAAAACAAACTTCCAGTGGTTATCTCTAGTGAGTGGAACAATGGGGAAGGCATGAAAGGGATTGCAACTGTGCACCCATCACACCCRGCTTTTTTCACTGTTGCTGCTGCTGCTTCTCCTTTTCAATCAGAGAGAAAAATAAAGAAGTTGTGAAAGAAAATATTCCTGGACTCCAGAGTCTGAAAAGCAAGAAGCAGTAACGGCCTTGAACTGAGCACGTTCCACAAGCTGTTTGTCATTGGACACATGAATGCGAGAAAGGCTACTTCAGAGCTCCACCAGTGACTCACGGCCTCCAGTCTTCTTTCAATCAGCCGACTGTGTGCACAAATTCGGTAGGATTAGTTCTAGAGTGTTGACTTCAGACAGGATAGAAGCTAAATTATTTATTGCAAAACATCTCTGCCTAGCATAGAACTTGTTGAGCTTGAAAGAAACTTTGGAGCAATACTAATATGAAGACAGATCTCGTTACAAGCTGAAACATTTATGAATGGTGTAGAACTCTATTTACTTTATTCACTAAATAAATTGAGACCAAATCAAAGCCTGGAATGGAGGCATACTCCTGTAATCCTGCTAGAAGAAAGAGGCAGGAGGATTATCTCAAGCTACAGGACAAGCCTTGGCTTTACATACCAGCTGGTATATATACTAAGTTTCAGACCAGCCTAGGCTAGTGAGGGAGACCCTGTCTCAAATTAAACCAAACAATTAAACACACAAACTGTTTATATCCTGAGGTGTGTCAACGACAGGAAGTGTCTGAGAAGAATCAAGGTGTCTTAGGCAGGGGAAATATTGCCTCTGCAATTATTCAAATCCCCATGTCAGCTCACAAAAGGGACATTTCCTGCCTGTGTGTTGGAGGAACTTGAGGCATTCTTGGAAATCTTTCTTCCTAGATAGTCCTAGGCCTACCCCGCATGGTGCCTGCCCAGGACAACTTAGAATGGAGCAGCTGGGAAAGGCTTAAACAAGGATACTACAGATTAATGAGAAACAAGAAATCGCTCCTTTGAGCCCAGTTTTCAGGCAAGCCTCTAGATGTGTAGAAGCAATTCTTTCTTTGCCCTTACCTCTGGGCTCTGATCACATCTACCCATTTGGATGGGGGGGGGGAACTGAGGGGAGAATTAGGAGGTACCACCCCTCTCTTAGCCCTTGTTTTCTGTTCCCTAGTGAGAGTGAAGGCTACTTTCTCCTGTTCATTTTCAGGTTTACTTATTGTTTTCCAAATGATTTTCCCAGGCCCTGCATGGCCCTACTGGAAAGACTTACCCAGTAGAAGCTAGTTGTCTTTCTACAACTCTCTGAGCAGAGTTTCCGGGGCTTGTCCTATTGAAATTTGTAGGTACACAGAGTTAGTCATAAGACTGTTGGGTTTTGATTGACTCACTTTGTGAATCAAGCAGAGAGATGCCAATGTGCCTCCGCTAAGGCGTGCAGCCATACAGATGCCCTTCCAGCCTTAAAAGCCCACACACATCCTAGCTTATGGATCATAAGAACACTTTGTGTGGTTACTCATGGAACACCAATTATCCTCAAAGCATGATAAAAGAAAGGTGACCATGCATTCTCCAAAGCTGCCATGCGAGTACATCCCTGCCCATGATAAGAAAAGGCAGACCCTGAGCATTTGGCTATTGTCCTGGCTGGGTTTGTGTATGTCAACTAGAATGATTACAGGGAAAGGAGCCTCCATTGTAGAACTGCCTCCATGAGATCCAGCTGTAAGGCCTTTTCACAATTAGTGATTAGTGGAGGAGGGCCCAGCCCATTGAGGTTGGTGCCATGCCTGGTCTGGTGGTCCTGGGTTCTATAAGAAAGCAAGCTGAGCAAGTCAGGGCAAACAAGCCAGTAAGCAGCACCCCTCCTTGTCATCTGCATCAGCTCCTGCCTCCAGGACCTGCCATGTTTGAGTTCCTGTCCTGACTTCCTTCAATAATGAATAGCAATATGGAAGCTAAATAAACCCTTTCCTCCCCAACTTTTTTTGTCATGGTGTTTCATCACAGCAATAGAAACCCTATCTAAGACAGTTGTGGCAGGTTCTAAGATAAGACCCTTACAGGTATTGTCTCATTGAATCAGCATGGCATCCTTAGACAGATAAATTGCCACTGTCTCCACTTTGCAGTGAAGAAACAGAGCCTTTCATAATGCTTCACAATCTGTAATGTTGAAAGCCTGGAAAATACAGCTTTACATCTCTGTTCTTCATCATCATGGATGCTCCTCAGAGAAAGAGTTGTTTCCAGTCCCTTCCAAGATTCAGGCTCTCTGCAGGTGCCTTGAATCACAATACTGCTGGCAAGTTAATATGTATGCTAATCGAGGGTACCAGAAATCACATCTCACTGAAGCTGGGTAAGAAGGAGAGCTACCATCATTGTAGCACCCAGGGAAGATGGTTATGAAACCCTTGAAATAGAGCATTCAGAGACTTCTCTGCCACATTAACTTGGTGTGTATTCTCCAACAGGCCTAGCCAATCCTCCAAGAAAAGACCTGTCAGCCTGCTTGCTACAGTTAGTTCTGGAAGGGCTTTCTCTGCTCTTTTCTCTTTTTAACATGTTTCATACTTTTTGTTTGGCTGGTTGGTTGGTTGGTTGGTGGGGATGCTATAGTGCACTTGTGGAGATCTCATCTTTCCATCTTGTGGGTCCTAGGGATCAAACTTGGGCTATAGGGTTGGCAGCGAGTGCCTTTATCTACTGATCCATCTTTCCAGACCACCCACCTGCTTTTCTAATTGGGGGAAATCTGAACTGGAAAGGGATAGGGCTTCTTAATATAAAGCTTCAGGGAAGAAGGTTAATCACCTTTGCTACTGTCCCACCCTAACCTGTGCTTCGGAAGCCCTCCTTAGGCAGGGGCCACCAGTCCCTTTGTGGCATCCCCCTAACCATTCTTTGAATACAGTCTGTTTCTGATAGCTCCCAGGGAGACACTTGAGAGGTTTAACCAAAAGGTTTTCTTATTTTAAGTCCTGAAAACAAGCTTTCAAATAACTTCAGCTAGTCAGAGGAAACACATTACCCAAGACCACAATATCCACCTGGCCTAACCTCGTCACCCATTCCTTGTACCACATGCTTTTTAGTATACTGCTGTCTCACTATGTCACGATAGGAATGTCTCTTCCCTCCCTGAGGCTAGAAATTCCAGTCTGTGAAAAAGAATTCTCAGCTTCTGGCAGGTAATCATGTTCAGAAAAGTCTAAATGTCCTTTGGCTCGGCTCTGTCATGAGTCCTAATGGTTGGTCCAGCTTTAGTAAAGTTACAACCGCCTGATACTCAAGATTCTGACAACAACATCTTCCAGCAGTCATTTGAGTTTCAATTCATTCTGAGGTTTTGTCTTCCATTGTTGGTTGTTTTAAATCACACCTTCATGAATTACAGGCTTACATGAGAATGTTCTCCAAGCCACTGTAGAATGCAACAACCTTGTAGTTACCTATATTTTATTTTCTCTTCTTTCTCCTCCTCTTCTTACTCTTCCTCCTCTTTTTCCTCCTCCTCTTCTTTCTCCTCTTCCACCTCCTCTTCCTCCTAGTATAAAGGGTTACTTCTAAGGTCTAGATTATGTGTAAGACTTTTTTTTCTGGTTTTCTTTTTCAGACAAAGTCTCGTTAAGTTACCCCAGCTGGCCTAAAACTGATTCTATACCCCCAGGCTGGCCTCGAACTTGCAATTCTCCATCCTCCAGCTCCCAAGTAGAACCTTGTGAGCAGACACACGAACTGGATATCTGAGTSCCAGTGAAACTGGTCAGTCACCCAGTTTGCCTGTATTTCTGGGACCAAGGCGTTGCCAGATTGTGGGAATTTGTATTAAATGTTCACATTGGTTTGGCTTCAGTGTTACAATCTATAACTATCAATGCTTCTGATGTGAACCATGATGGTATTTTTGTAGTTTTTATAATCTTCAGCATACAAAAGGTACGAATAACATTACATACATATTCTGGTATGGGAAAAAAAACATGCAGTACTGTCTCCGCACAGGCAGACAGACCTCTCTCTGTGGGAGAGAAGGGAAGGAGGACAGAAGAGGTAATTACTTGTACAGAATTCTTTCAAGAGATGTAACCAGACAAGGTGTGCTGCCTTCTGTAAAATGACCCATGACCCACAAGGGTGGGGGAGGGACCATTGGACAGTAAATATCCAACTCGGGTTATTCCCTTCCTTTTGTTTCTGAGTAATGCTTACTAGTGGCTGGACCCAAGCACAAGCCAGAGGCCACTTATAGAAGGTATCCAAAGTGGGTAGCCTCCTAGGACTCAGAAAAAGGAGGAGAGAAAGGCAGCAAGATTGGACTTGAGGCACGCGCACGCGTGAACACATACACACACACACACACACACACACACACACACACACACACACACACACACAAATACATGCATGCCTGAATCATTTTCTTTCCTCCTGCATCCTGGTCAAGCACTCACTCTGACATTGAACCACCTTCCCTGCCCTTTCTTTCTTTCTTTTTTTTTTTTTTCATTGTTTTTACTTTGAGACAGGGTCACACTAAGTTGCCAGGGATAGCCTAAGCACATTCTGTAGTCCAGGCAAGCCTTCAACTATCTTCCTTTTAACTTTTTCCAATTTAATTTTGACAGTTTCACACAATGCATGCAATGTATCGAGAACATATCCATCCCACCCCACTCTCTTGTTCTCTCACTCTGGTTAACCCCCCTTTTCTTCCCAAGTAGCCCCCTCCTACTTTCACACATTATTTTGTGTGCGTGCAGGTTCGGGGCAGGTGGACATCCTCTAGCTCTTCAGTTTTCCTGCTCCCGTTTTGGTGATGTTCCCAGAGCCTGGGGAAGGAGATATCCCATCTCCTCCACTCAACAGTCACTTGGTCTCTGCACT
The DNA here is from genome assembly GCA_002335545.1 of Apodemus speciosus. Lineage (NCBI taxonomy): Eukaryota > Metazoa > Chordata > Mammalia > Rodentia > Muridae > Apodemus > Apodemus speciosus. Next base: position 24,834 of record BDUI01007024.1, read on the forward strand.
TTGTCCAGTTATGAGTCTCTGTATTAACCAACACCACTCAGCCAAGGCTAAGAGTAGCACCAGTCTAGGGGCATACGTGGATTTAGAAGGAACTTGGAATGTATGTCTCTTCAGCATAGCATCAATAGTAAGGTCTCCCTCTAGGGCCTGTAACCTCTGCAGTCACAGGATTTCCCCCAGGTTGACAACAAAATGGGAATTCCTTCCCATGGAGATAATTAACCATGCCCTCGTTACACCAGTAGGAACACTTTGTCTGGCAGGCATGAAGGTCTTGCAGTCTGCAGCATTTACAACTGGGTAAGACCAATGATGCCTTTTGTCCCTTCCCCTATCCCCCAGCAGTCTGCATGTCACCTGCTGGTACCATGATGCTGAGTTATGAGGATGCTTCCAGCTCAGTTCCAGCTTGATTTACATAAGTGCTCTGTCCCAACGATGTAGTGACTTTAACCATAGGTTCTTACTATCTAGTTCTTCAGGGTGTCCAAGAGCAATGACAATAGCCTCCATTGTTTTGGGATCCTCTTGATGCTCCCTAGCCAGTACCTTGTAGGGAAATACCCCATACTTGGCACTGGAATTTTTGATAAAGACCCATGGATTCTGAGGACAGCATTCTTCATTGATACAGGGTGACTTTAGTCAGACTTTATAATAATTACATCTTTTATTTAGCTTGCAAAATAATGGGTTTCTATATAGAGTTTCCCTGTATTTAAGTTGTGGTTATTTTCCCCCAGTCCCCACTACTTCATCAACCACCTATCTCCATTTTAACCTTTCCAGTCCTGATAATTCTCTCCTCTACTRTACCATATATATGATATGTTGTGCTACTTCTGCCAAGACATTTTCCCCACACACACAGTTTCTTCTGACACCTTTCTTGCTTCCTAGCTTTTACAGACACTCACTCCAACACAGAAATTTAAAACTAGGATCCACACATGAGAAAAAAAAAACATAATGTTGTTTGTCTTTCTGGGCTGTGGTAACCCCCACTCAGTATAATGTTTTCCACCTCTTTCTGAACATGGCAAACTTCCCTTTTTTCTTCATTGATGAGAATTCCATTGGGGAGATATATATATATATATATATATATATATATATATATATATATATATATACCCTATCTTCATTATGGAGTCATTATGTGATGCACATATAGACTGATTGCACTCCTTAGCTATTGTGAATAGAGCTTCAATGTGTGAGTGTCTGTTGCAGGATATTTGATCACACTGTGAACACTGAGGTTACCTTAGGGTGCTGCTCAACTCTTTGCACACACATAATCACTCTGGCTGGAGTACAGACCTGTTCTTAGTGCACACTTTTCATCTCAAACAGTGAAGGTAAAACTAGTTTGTAGAAGGGTGCATCCAGGTTTAAAATTGATGTCTAATTGAATGGCAGCTGAACTGACCAGTCAGAGAAAGTTTTAACAGGATAGAGTATGACCAACTCTCATGAGAAGAGAGAGGAAATGGAAACTACTTTAAAAAGCAATGCAGAGAGAGAGTGTGTGTGCAGGGGAAAGGTAGTTTTATTGGGACAGGTGTGCCAAATCAAGTTGCAGAGATAGAACAAGATAGACATAGATGAAGACAGAACGAACCAGAGAATTGAGAAGGAATTAGATTAAAACAGATTGGCAGAGTTAGTCTGAGGCCAAGCAGGAGAAGGTGGAGGAAGAAGCCAGATTGAATCAGTCAACTTGGAGAGGAATTTGAGTCACAATAGGTGAGTTGAACCAGCTAGCCAGAGATCAGAAAGAACTAGGAAGGGCAAGCTTATTCAGCAGTAAGTCTCAGGGGCTGAAAATATTCTAGGCCTAGATTAGATTGTATGGAGACTAGAAGCTTCCAGGACTAGGCCTAGGTTAGCAGACAGAGGCAATAAGCTTCCAAGATGACAATTACATGAGGAGAATAAAAGTTATTTTTACATGTGTCTCTGTAGTAGAATGTGGAGTCATCTGGGTATGTGCCTAGATATAGCTCGGTCATGTGCTAGTTCTATTTTTAGCTTTTTGAGAAACCTCCATTCTGGTTTCCACAGCGACTACACCAGTTTTCAGCCACACCAACAGTTTTCTTTTCCACGGCCTCACCATCATTTGTTGCTTGGTTCTTTTTTATTGTTGTTGTTGTTGTTTGGTTGGCTGATTGTTTTGTGATAATCATTCTTACTAGATTGAGAAGGAATCTCAAAGTAGTCCTAATTTACATTTCCCCATGGCAAAAGATGTTGAGCATTTTTAAAGATGGTTATTAGCCATTTGTATGTCTCTGTCCAATTCTGGATCCCCCCCCACTTTTTAAATTGAGTTATTTGGTTTCTTGATTTTTTTTTTGTTAGCACTTTGCATAGTCTCAACATTAATTACCTACACAAGATAAGGAAATTATCTTTCCTCATTCTGTAGTCTGTAGTCCCTTCCTTCAATTGATAGTTTCCTTTGTTGGGAAGAAAAATTTTAATTTGATGAGGTCCATCTGTCAATCGTTAGTCTTATATCTGGGCAACAGAAATCCCATTTAGAAAGTCCTGACTTTTGTCAACACCTCATACTGTGCTCTCTACCTTTTTTTTTTACCTTAGAAGTTGCAGGTTTCATGCTAGGTTTTTGCTATATTTGTAGTTGAGTTTCATGCAGGATGAGAGATAAGGCTCTAGTTTCATCCTTCTGCATGTAGACATCCAGTTTCCCCAGAACTATGTGCTGAAACATGTATCTTTAGTGTATCTTGAAGTTGGGAATGGTAAGTTAACAACCTCCCCCCACCCTATGTACTCCAACCTCTAACTCTGCAGCACATTAAGAGATGCTCTGGCTATCTGGAAATTTTTGTGCTTTCAAATGAATTTTAAGATTGTTTTGATTCATTCTTTTCTGTGAAGAATGGCACTGGAGTTTTAATTGGGATTGTACTGAATCTATGGTTTGCTTTGATCATTCTGTCCCAAATTGTAAAGTATCAGAGATTACAGATTTGAACTTTCATGCCCAGTTACATTACTTTTTCTCCTTTTTTCTTTTCCTTTTTCTTCCTTCTTTGCTCCCTCCCTCCTCCCTCCTTACCTCCTCCCTCCCTCCCTCTTTTCCAATCCTTTTTCTTTTTTGAGATAGGGCCTCATACAGCCTTGGCCGTCCTCAAATTCACTATGCTGCTGAGGGCTACCTTGAACTCCTGATCTTTTGGGTTCCCTGGTCCCACTTCTCAGGCATTTACAGGATTTATAGGCATAAAGCACCATCATATGGAGCTTGTCTTATTGTTGTTAACTTCAAATTTGCCTTATCCCGGAAAGCCATCTCATCGAGGTGATAAGTTCAGTGATTAGCGCAGCTCTGCTATCCTCCTCATCCATATTCAGCCTATAACGCTCACAAAGAACATGCCTGTCAGTGCGTGACCCCTGTTCACATGGACACTGCCTGCTTTGCCCCAGTGCCCAAGCTTAGTGGTTTTATGCTTCTGTACTACTGTGACTAAACAGCATTTTTCCTAGGACAGCATGCAATCCAAATCCACCAGCCTAAAAATCCCTGCCCCTTGCAGTCATTCCGAGAGGCACAAAAGGAGGAAGTGGCCCATAGTAGCTGATGGTTCCTTTCCTATCTTCAAAACCTTTAGCCTTGGATCCTGTCTTCATATCTCTTCTCAAAGTCACTTCTCTCCTCCATTCCAAACTCCCAAGTGTAGTTTCCTTAGTGGATTTACATTTTCACAAAGTCAACGGCTCCTTAAGACAGATTCTGAGTTCAGCCCGCCAGCTGAACTCAGACTGCCAAGATCACAGCTTTTCTTTTGGAATAAGAAAGACATATAAAACCACGGAATCCAACCCAGTTAGAAATCTCTTGTATTTTTCTACTGCAACATAAATAAAAGGCAATTTAATTTACATAAATCAAATTTAGAAATGTAGATGGACTTGGAAATGCTTAACAGAAGCTAGAGTCGAGGCTGACTCTAGCATATAATAGAATACAAAAATCAGCTTATAAGAATTAGAATAGCTGAGCTTGGCATGGTGGCACATGTCTTTAATTCAAGTTCTCTGAAGGCAGAGGCAGGCTGATCTCTGTGTGTTCTGGTCAGTCTGTCCTAGATATGGAACTCCAGGCTAGTCAAGGCTATGTTTTAAGACACTGTCAAGAAGACAAAAATAAATAAACAAACAGATAGCAAAGCACCCACAGCCTTGCCACTTATCTCATTAAATATCTCCTCTTTCCTCCTCTTAGCTTCCATGTTCCTGAATCTGAGAGGCTGAGAAAGAGGAAGAAGGTGGGAAGATGAAAGTAGCCACAGTTTGACATTGTTTCCAAATATCTATAACTTGCATCATCTTTTATTTCTAAACAAGCACTCTCCTGAATGAATACTGAATCACTGGGCTTTCTGGAGCTGGTGGAATCACACCATCTACTTGGAGAAAATAAAACAACATCGGCAACAACAACAACAGCCACCCTAGCTTTAACCAACCTGAATTTGAGTGCCAGGCCTATGATTTCCTAACCTATGACCAAGTCATGCAAACAGTCTGAATTTGGGCTTTGAAAATCTGGTGGAAGGATTAGAAATAATAAACATAAGGACTCTTCATAGTACCTAGGAAGACACCAGAAAAATAATAGTACCTCCTACTAATATGAAAGTCCTAATAAACCATAGAAAAGGCAAACTTGCAAATTTGATAGATCTAAACTGAGCAGAAGTAGGCACAGTAACTCATATAAGTGCAGGGGAGTTTGAAGCAGAGGATCACTACGAGTTTGAGATCACCCTGGGCCATATTATGAGCTTCAAGCCAGCCTGTGTACCTGTGTCCACAGAGTAAAACCCATCCAATAAATAAATAAATAAATAAATAAATAAATAAATAAATAAATAAATAAATAAATAAAAAAAACCATGGACCCTATCAGTTGAAGAGATCAAGCCTTTAGGAAGTATTCAAATCTGTTCTTTCTTACTTTCTTGGAGAAAGGAGAGTGATGAGCTGGGACCAAGGATAWCAGGAATCCCAACCCAGCATTTTCTTGACAGTCTTCTATTTCACATAGCATCATGGCCTATTTCTGTAGGGTCATGCAGCTTGCCTAATAATCTTGGCCATAAGAGAGACCAGGAGAGTGCCAAACAATCTTGAGGGACAAGAACACATTGAGATCACCAGACACTAAGATGAAGGCGTGCCCAGCTATGCCTGCTGTTCATGAAAGTTATTTCCTAAGCCACAGAGAGTTGACTGATGAAAGGAGTGTGGATAGTGCTCTAGAGTAAACTTCACCTGCTGAATAACAGAATAGCCCGAAACCTATCCCATGTCTGTGTCATAGACAGTCAAGACTATATCCAACACCAACCAAGCCTTGTCCTTGAAGATTCTGGGAATACCCACAATCACTCCTTAATGTCACTGTATTGAGTCTTTCCCCTTTCATACTTAAAAAACATTTAGTTTAGAGCTGGCAAGATGGTTCAGTGGGTAAAGTGTACTTACTACAAAGCCTAATGAATACCAATAATCAATGTGGTTGTACTGGCTGGCTTTGTGTGTCAACTTGACATAGGCTGGAGTTATCACAGAGAAAAGAGTTGAGGAACTGCCTCCATAAAATCCAGTTATAAGGCATTTTCTCAATTAGTGATCAAGACCAGAGGGCCCATTGTCGGTGGTGCCATCCCTGGGGTTAGTAGTCTTGGGTTCTATAAGAAAGCAAGATGAGCCAGCCAGGGGAAGCAAGCCAGTAAGAAATATCCCTCCGTAGCCTCTGCATCAGCTCCTGTATCCTGACCTGCTTGAGTTCCAGTCCTGACTTCTTTGGTGATGAACAGCAATGTGGAAGTGTAAGCTGAATAAACCCTTTCCTCCCCAACTTGCTTCTTGGTCATGATGTTTTGTGCAGGAATAGAAACCCTGACTAAGACAGTGGTCAAAGGAGAAAACAGACTCTCATAGGTTGTCCTCTAACCACCACACCATGCCGTAGCAGACACATGCCTGCTTCAGTAAGTACGCATATGTACACACGTATACATACATACACAAAGAGAGGATACATGAAACATGAAACGTTTGAAAAAGTGTTTAATTTTATTTATTGTAATTGTGGTTACATGTATATGTGTGGTTGTTAGAAGGCAAGCTGCAGGAATTGGTTCTTCATTTCCACCATGGGTCCCCATCAATCCCCCATGAGGGATTGATCTCAGGCTTGGTGACAAGTGCTCTTCACACATGCTGATACTACTGGATTGGTAACTTTCTTGGTATAATTTGTGTTATTGCTTTTCTCATATTATAATTAAATAGCTAATTAGCATTCACACGTATCAGTACAATAGCCTTGTTCTGTTTTCTTAGGGATTGATTTGCTTAATGATGCTCTTTAAATGCCCTATTCCTTATTTTAGTGTTAGGGAAATCATTCACTTCATGAGAGTTATGTTACTTGAATCTCTTCTAGACTCAGTGAGGAGGGTGAGATTGGGCCTCACTCTGCGATCTTTGCTAGCCTCAAACTCTTGATCCTCTAGGCCTCAGTTTCCCAAGTTCTAGGAGTATGGGTGTATACTTACATGTGTTTTGGGTTAGGAATTCTGAATGTGACTTAGGCTCATGACATCAAAACAGTTGAGAATGGGAGTCAGAACTTGGTCTACAACCATGGCTTAACTACTGCCCACCTTCTGATTTACAAGTATTTGGGGGTTCTTGTTTTCTAGAATGGCAATCAATAATAGCAATCGCTCAAAACATCATCCTCCACCCCAATGCAAAGTAATGCAGTGGCTTGATTCTTATGGTTTTGTTTTTATAAACTAATTTAATTGAACTAAAGTCTCCTTGGTTGATATTTCTTATTTCTGTTTTTAATTTGCCACTCTTGAAACAAGTTTCAAATCAATTTTCTCGTTTTGTTTGCAGGTGTATGTGTGGAATGCATATGGGCACACCTGGAGGATGGAGACTAAAGGGCAACTCACAGGAGTTGGTGCTTTCCTTCTACCACGAGGATCCTAGGGATTGAACGAAGTCACCAGGCTTGGTAGCAAGTTCTCTTGCAGATCTTAAAAAAAAAAAAAAGAGAGTTTGTGTATTTTGTGTGTATATATACTTTCAGACCAGAATTTGGTATTGGGTGTCCTTAATTGCTTTCTGATTCATTTTCAGAAACACCATGGCCAGACATGCAGAGATCCGTCTGTCACATTCAGCACTGGAATCACAGTGGCACTGCCTGCCCAGCTTCTATATGGGTGCTAGGGTTCCCACTCAGACCCTCATGCTTGTGGGCTGGCACTTTACTGACTGAGCCAATACTTCTAACCCCCATGCCCACCATCTTATTTTTCCACAGGCACTAGGGATCTGACCCCTATGCCTCATCTGTCTTGTAAAGGGCTGGTAGTGATGGCTGCAAGAGAGGCCAGCGGAGGTAGAAGAAAAGAAAAAGAACCTGCAGGAGTTTGCTAATGGTGTAGCAAGATTTCTGGAGATCTCTACACTTGAAAAGGGTCAATATTACTTTTCATTTATTTTTTAATTCGAGACAAGGTATTACTATGTAGTCCTGGCTGGCCTAGAACTTGCTCTGTAGACGACACTGGCCTCAAATTTGTAACCATCCTTCTGGCTTTCTGCCTGCCAATTGCCAGAATTACATGTAGGAGTCATGGTGTGTCTGACTCCACTCTTATTATCTATATTTAGACTACTATCAAAGTAAATATGCTGGCGATTACTGCTATTTTGTAGTAAATTTTTATGTACATATTTACTTTTATTTCAACATTATAACTATCTTATGGACACTACTAATTTTTTATTAGTGCAATTTTATGAGAAGCCAATATCCCCCAAATTTCCTCAATTTCCAATTGTTTAACTGAAGTACCCTACATGGGGTGACAATGCTTCACTCAGAAGGCATACATTATCAAACAGAAACTACCAGGTATAGAATACCTTCCTTCATGTTGTTGATCAACAGTATCTCAAAGAACCCCCACACCCCAAATAATACGGGCTTATCACCATTGGTTTCAATTGCCTACCAGAACTTGATGGTAAAACCAAATTGCAGAAGACATCATAAACTTTGGTCTCAGGCATAAGTCAACATGGTACTGACCTACCTGGTATGACTAGCTTTCACAGTGCTAGGAGGTGTTTTGTAGGCTTTTAGGAAAAAAATGCATCAAGGGATTTACCACCCACCTCCTCAATATAAACTCTACTAGCTACAGTCATGGTCAGCCCATTGGTCCAATAGTAGCCAGGTACAATAGTACTTAGTTCTATTGGTACAATAGTAGCTAGTGGCATTGATGGGGATAACAAATAGCTTTCTGACTGGACTTAAAACCTACTTTACAGGAGGGAACTCAAGCCTGGTTCTATAAACTTGCCCCCAAGCCCACAGCTAAGAAGACCATGTGCCCTAGGGGAAGAAATTGTCACTGTTATTGTACTAAATGGACAGAGCATCAAACTCCCTTCTTAATACTTATCTTTATACGTTTAGATTAGTGCAGCTCTTACTCATCATCAGAGTTTCTTATTGCAGCAGATTCAAGTTGACAGAGAGATTCACAATGAGGCAAAGTGCAAACACTTAGTGACTGTCAAATGCTGTAACCCAAATGGGGCTCGGCATCTTCTCCCTTCAAGGTTCAGAGACTATCAAAGAAGAAAGAGGTGACTGTAGGAAGCAGAAGTCTGGGAAGAGAGCATGAAATAGTGCCTCCTGACAGGACCATCACACTCAGGAACTCACAGCAGCAGCTGTGGCTGCCTGTTCAACATCAAGCCAGTCTGTCAACATTCCATCAGGGATGGGGATAGGACTTACCCAGGAGGCCTCACCCTTAGCTGATAGCTATTGGCTGTTGATGGCTGCCAGGGGAGGGAGAGTCAGTTTTCTTCATGGGTGTGGCTCTTCTTAGGTTGGCCATGCTCCAATGGATGGCTTTACACAGCCACATGCAAACAAGCAGTTGCAGTTGGACTTGGTGGGATATAAAGAAAAATGAGGAGGAGCAGGAGGAGGAAGAGGAGGAGGAAGAAGAGGAAGAAGAGAACAGAGTTGAGAAGATGAGATGGGGTGGGGGCATATGATCTAAATACCTTGTGTAGGTGTATGAAATCCTCAAAAAAGTAAATTTAAATTTTAAAAGGATGTGCTGGAAAGATGGCTCAACTGGTTAAGCACCTGATGTAGAAGCTAGACAAGACAGCAATGCGGTGCAAGTCTGTAACCTCAGAGCCAGGAGTGGAGGCAAATTTATCCTGGGGCCTGGCTAGGTTTCTGTTTCAAAACATAAAGTGGAGAATGATGGAGGAAGATACGGTATGACATCACTGGTGGTCCTCCACATTTACTTGCAGGGTCAAAAGCATCTGTACACACACACACACACACCAAAAAGAGAAGAGTTACAATTAAAGGGCTGAACATGGCTCAGTGTTAGAGTGATTACTTGTATCCACCAAGTCCTGGGTTCACTCCTCTGTACCATACAAGAATCAGATAGAGAGGGGATGGAGTCTGATTGGTGACTTGTATCTTTAGTTTCAGCACTTGGGAAACTAAGGTCAACCTTGGAGACACAGTGAGTTCTAGGCTAGCCTGAGCTACAGCATGAAACTTTCAAGGAAGAAAAGGAGGAGGAGGAAGAAGAACAGGAGGAGGAAGAGTTGGAGGAGAGAAGGAAGAAAAAGAAAAAAAAATCCAATTAAACGGTCATTTGAAAGGGCAATCACTAACAGACCACTGCAGTAACTAGACAAACATGCTGAAGAGAATCAAGGCAGAGCAACACTCATTAGAGATTCATTTTTGTTTTTGTTTTCGATGCTAGAGTTTCAAGTAGCCCAGGCTGGTCTTGAACTCATTACCATCTCTAAAGAGGTGATTTTATGCAGTGCTGAGGGTCAAACCTGGGTCCTCAAGGTTGCTAGGTAGGTGCTCTCCCCACTGAGGCACACACTCAGACCCAGACAGTCACTAAAGATTCATTTTCTCCTCTTTCTTGTCTTTTTGAGAGGTAGAGTCTCATGTAGCCCAGGCTGGCCTTAAACTGGCTGTATAATTTAGTRTCACCCTGAACTTACCACCTGTCGGTCTCTAAGCCTAAATACAGGGTTTACACCACCAGGCCTGTCCTCAAAAGAATGTGTTTAGTCTTTCCAACCTTCCTATACTGATTTTTATTCTTTCTTAAATTAGAAATGGGAGTTAATAAATATATTTTTATAGGCTTAATACAGAGGCTAAGGCAAAGAGAACTATTCAGAATAAAGTAACAATCAAGAGCAAAGATTTGAGTTTCTCAGAAGAATCCCAGAAAAAGAAGATATGTGCTATTAGTCTTCTGTAGGTGAGAGTGTGTTTCCCAGAATTATTATGTGCACCAAAAATTTAAGATACTACATCTTCTAGACAAAAGTTGATATTAGATATACCGTAAAGTTTTCATGGAATTTAATTCCCAAAGAAATAGGAATGTGAGGGTATGAAGTATGAATTCATGAGGTAATGAAGACAATTAAACAATAAACAATCAGATATAAGTAGTTTTTTTTAAGGAAGGAAGGAAGGAAGGGGAAGGAGGGAGGGAGAGAGAGAGAGGAAGGAGGGAAGGGTGAAATATTTACGAAAAGGCAGAAAAGAGGTTTTTATGGAAAGAGATATATTTTATTCCTAGTTTCAGAGTGTTCCAAGATGCTCTCAGGGTAAATTGCATGCAGCTGTTTGGTTTCCCCTCCAGAGCTTCTAATTGGAATGATCTGCCCTCCTTCTTCAGTAGCCAGCAAGCCCCAGGACTCTGCAGATAGCAGAGTGTTTGCAGGTTCTCTGCAACTGGGGGAAAGGGCACCAGGTTGAGAGGGAGACTCAAACTCTTTCCCCAAATGCTTAGTGGAAGATACCTTTACCTGCTCAGCCATCTTTCCAGCCCTCCTATATTTATTTTCATTCTTTCTTAAAGCAGAATTCAGAGTTGTTGTTTTTTTAATATTTTATAGGCTTAGTCATAGGGTTAAGGCAAAGAAAAAAATTCAGAATGAAGTAGCAGCCCAGAGCATAGATTTGAGTTTCTCAGAAGAGTCCCAGAAACTAGCACATATCCAACTGTAGGTACAGGATCCTCAAGGAAGAATTCCCTCTTTTATTCTTGTGACTTACAAAATTTAAAGCACAGTGTGGCGGCTCAGGCAGTCTTTGCAGTACTTTGGAGGCTGAGGCAGGAGAATCATCATGAGGCTAAATTTGAAGCTAGTCTGGCATAGAACTCTCAATAGAGTTCACATGGTGAACTCTATTGCAGCTTAGGGTATAGAATAAAATCCTGTCACCCCCAAACATAACGAAGTGTGGGATTTAGATGCACACTGTGGTGGTTTGAATAAGAATGGCCTCTGTAGGCTTATATTGTCTCTTCCTCTTTCTCTCTGCCTGTGGATCAGAATGCTTTTCTCAGATACTGCTCTGGCTGGTGCCTGCCTGCATGCTGATAATGGACTAAACCTCTGAAACTGTAAGCAAGTCCCCAGTTAAACGTTTTCTATTATAACAGTTGCCTTTGTCATAGTGTCTCATCACAGCAATTGAATAGTGACTAAGATACACAAACATGCACACATATATACATAATATATGTATTCTATATACATGTATGCTACGTATTTAATATATTATGAATATATTTATATACATAATGCACATATGTATATGTATAATATATAATCCACATATGTATGATATATGTGATATATATGTATATATGTATATGTATAAATGTGTGTGTATATCTCACATATGTGGCTCCAATTACATTCCAGTTGGGGCAGTGCTGATCTAAATTATAATCTCCCCAAATATCCTGGCTATCCTTTTATGTCCTGTCTTTAGCACCCACTGGGACCAATCAATAACTATGCTGAAAGCAATGTCAGCAAATGTGAATGGAATGGGATAATTAGGCTCCTACCTCCTCCCAACACTCCCAGGGATGCTCTGCAATTTTTACTTTCTATGTATACCTTAAGATGCCAACCTGCTTCCCTTCTGTTTGGTTTTAACATGTCAGGTTTACAGGACTAGTTCCCTGTTTTAGTTACTTGAATGCATTGCTGCTTCTTTTAAATTCACCATAGTCAGTTAGGACCGATTTGTTTCTTCCTTGGGGCGATTTTCTGGATAGGCTTCCTCCCGTCAACTCAGCCTCACCCTGAGCCTCTTCGAAGCCAGAAACTATATTTCCCAGCATCTCTTTCTCTAGTGCATACATCCAGCTGGGAACTTGTCAGCAAGAGCTTTAGAAAGCAAAAGAGGAGAAAGCTACGATTCCCCAAAGCCAGTTGCAGGAAGATGCCTGGGCAAAGTTCAGGTCTCACGATACTTCCAGAAGAACTTCTGGAGAAGCCGCCAACACAGAGAGAGCTGGTGCCGGTGTGCTTCTGGGAAGGCAATAAGCTTCAGAGCTCTCACCTTTCAAGGACTTTTAGTGGGATTCTAAAATGCCTTTACCAAATTCAGTCTCAGAACTTGTATAAGTTACATTTCTATTCCTATAATAAAACACTCTAGTTTATGGTTCCAAAGGGATAAGAGTCCATCACGGCCGGGAATCGTGGCACCGTGTAACACACGGTGGCAGGAACAGCTGGGAGCTCAGGTCTCAAACGGAAGCAGGTACAGAAGGCACACTGGGAATGGCCAGGGCCTCTTAAACCTCACCTCCAGTGACATACTGCCTCTAACAAAGTCACACCTAAGGCTCTCCAAACAGCACCACCATCTGGGAGACCAAGTACTCAAATACCAGAGCCTGTGTGTGTGTGTGTGTGTGTGTGTGTGTGTGTGTGTGTGTGTGTGTGTGCAGGCACGCGCGCGCGCGCGCACAGTTTTTCATCTCTCTGTTGACCATGTGTGCCTCAGGGACTGAACTTAAGTCACCATTGTGGTGGCAAACACCTTTACCACCTGAGCCGTCTTGCCAGTCCTTTATTTTTAACAAAGCTCTCTAAATTGTTTTGGCTTTACCTGTCGTCAAACTCGGATATACCAGTGAAGGACTACTAAAATCTTCCAAGAGACAGCATAGACACCAGAGGGATACCAAACGCTGAGAGCTTTGGGAATGCTGCTCTGAATCTCCCTCTGCCTTTGCAACCCTCACGGATGTTCTGTTTTTCTTCTTACTAGGAAAATAGTAGCATTTGCTCTCGGGACCAAGATAAGATAGCCAATGTTTTAAAATGACCGCTGTCTGCAATTAGATTTTGTATCCACTTTATCTCAAATTTAAGAAATAACAATTGATGGGGGCTGGAGAGATGATGGCTCAGCGGTTAAGAGCACTGACTGCTCTTCCGGAGGTCCTGAGTTCAATTCCCAGCAACCACATGGTGGCTCACAACCATCTGTAATGAAATCAGATGCCCTTTTCTGGTGTGCCTGAAGATAGCTACAGTGTACTTACATATAATAAATAAATAAAAACTTAAAGAAAAAGAAATAACAGTTGCATACTTCTAAGTGAAATCATAAATGATAGGTATAATAACTCTTCCTATACTCTCCAAACTTGTGAGCACGAGACAGTAGGCCTGTCCTGAGTTCCAGGCCAGCCTGTGCTACCCTGGGAGACCCTGTCTCAAAAAGCGACATTCAAAAGAGTTAAAAAAAAAAAAAAAAGATAAGGAAAAAAAACACTTGAATGTCACACAAAGATCTCAGAGGGAGATGTCCCAAGCAACATCTGTTCCTCATAGTGCAGTGTTTTGCATGGTGTAGAGGAGCACTTCACGGTTGTAGGAGAGCATGAGTGAATGAAGAGGTAGAGGACTGGGGTCTATGTGCATTTGCATCCAAGGTAACTCCAAGTTAAGATTGTCAAGATGATGTAGGTTGTGCTCTCTATTTAGCTCAGGATCAAGAACTCTCAGCTGATTTTTTTTTTTAATGAAAACAATGAGTAGAGGGGGCGCTATTACTATTACAACACAAAGTCTAAGAAGTCCCAGTAAGAACATCTACAATTTCTTCAAGGTCCTCCAGAGATTAGGAGTTATTCTCCAACAGCGAATGTATTTTTCTTTTCGTCAGGTGAGGCACATCTGCCATCCCTAAAGTCCAGAAGTGGAGGGGGAAGTTGAGGGAGGGAGTTAAGGCGGGTAATGATCATGATATGCATATACGTTTTATATACATTTGACCTTGTCAAGGAATAAATAAAAGGTATTCTAAAAATAGAAGTGGAGACAGGAGTTCAAGGTCAGCCTCAGCTACATAGCAAGTTCAAAGTCAGCTAGGGCTACAAGAGATCTTTTCTCTCTCTTTTTTATTTTGTTTTGTTCTGTTTTTTGGATTTGGTTTTTTTGAGACAGGGTTTCTCTGTGTAGCCCTGGCTGGCCTGGAACTCACTCTGTAACCCAGGCTGGCCTGGAACTCAGAAATCCGCCTGCCTCTGCCGCCCAGAGTGCTGGGATTACAGGCATGCGCCACCACCGCCCGGCTGAGAGCTTGTCTCAAAAAACAAATAAACAAACAAATAAGCAAAACCATTTGATGGGGCTGAGGGAAGGCTCATCCCTTAAAAGTACTAGCTTCACTCACTTGCAGATGACCAAGGTTTAGTTCCCAGAATCCACAAGGCAACTCGCCACTTCTGTTATAGGCGACCCTGTGCCTTTTTCTGGTTTCTGTGGGCATCAGACACATAGGTAGAGCATATGAAGGCAAACGCTCATACACTTAAAGTATAATACATTTTTTGAAGCCTTGATATTGGATCACTTTATCGAGTTCAGCTCCCCTCGTATTTTTTTTCCTTATAACACAATTCTGACTGGTAAGCAGCAATGATCACCATCCTGTCGGGATAAGAAAAGCGATGGCCAACCCCCCTCCCCAGCATAAAGCACAACTTACAACTTACCTACAAACCCACAAGCATGGGGCTTTCCCAAGCAACACCCATATTTTACACTTAAGAACAAATTCTTAAATGTTACTCATCTCCTAGTGCACGGTAAATACAGCGGGGGACACAAATACAGAGGGGGACACTCTCAGTCAGCCATTGAACTGAGCACAGGGTCCCCAATGGGGGAGCTAGAGAAAGGACCCAAGGAGCTGAAGGGGTTTGTGGTGCCTCAGGAGGAACAACATGAGCCACCCAGGACTCCCAGAGCTCCCAGGGACTAAACCATCAACCAGAGAGTNACAAATACAGAGGGGGACACTCTCAGTCAGCCATTGAACTGAGCACAGGGTCCCCAATGGGGGAGCTAGAGAAAGGACCCAAGGAGCTGAAGGGGTTTGTGGTGCCTCAGGAGGAACAACATGAGTCACCCAGGACTCCCAGAGCTCCCAGGGACTAAACCATCAACCAGAGAGTACACATGGTGTCACCCATGGCCTCAGATGCATAGGCAGCAGAGGGTGGCCTTGTTAGACACCAAAGGGAGGAGAGTCTCCTGGTCCTGGAAAGACTTCATGCCATAGTGTAGAGGAATACCAGGACAGGGAAGCAGGGGAGGGCTGATTGGGGAAGGGGAGGTGGCTTATGGGATTTTCGGGGGGAGGGGGGGGAACCAGGAAAGGGGACAACATTTGAAATGTGAATAAAGGATATAATAAAAAATGTTATTCATATCTCATATTCATATTTTCATTCGATTTCAATATGGAACATGCAGTGATACTATATAAAAACTGAGAACTTATAGTTACACTTTTAAAAAATTTATAAGGATCATTTATTTATTTTGGTCTATATTTTTTGGCAGGGGGAGTGGTGAGGTTTAGTTATGTAGCTGAGGATGGTCTTGAATTTGCAATCTTCCTTCCAATCTCCCAAGTACTAGGATTACAGGGCTATGATACCCCAACCCTGTCCAGAATTTACATTTATTTACTTTTTAACATTTTCAATATTTGTAGGTCTCTCTCTCTCTTTCTCTCTCTCTCTCTCTCTCTCTCTCTCTCTCTCTCTCTCTCTCTGTGTGTGTGTCTGTGTGTGTGTGTGTGTGTTGGTAGGTATGAGTGACACGTTTGCCACAGCACAGGTGTGGAAGTTGGAGAAACCGCTTTCTGCAGTCCACTCTTCCCTCCACCTGATAGGTTCTGGGAATTTAACTCAAGTCATCAGGTGGAGTAACAAGTACCTTTACCTGCTAAGCCATCTCACCTGCCCAACATTTTTTTTTTTAAATTGTATTTGTCATGAATGCACTATATTGATAACAACTACATTGATACGTACATGGCTTTGGAATAATCTAGTCTTTGTTGTTCTCATTTTGCAAACATTTGCTGTGTGCGCGTTGTAGGCTTGGGATTGTGCTAACCAGTAGAAATGCAAAAAATCGAGTTGCACATGAGAGCTACCATCTTGATGGCAGATGGTAACTTGATCAGCAATTTCCAAAGGGTGGACCGAGGGTAAATACGTGGGAAAAGAGGAATTTTAAAAGAAAACTTTCATTGGATCAGACACTGAAAACATGTATAGCTTAACCTCTTGTCACAGCACCTGTGGGAAACGTTCATGAAAGGCTCTGGGACTCTGAGTAGCTGACCCATATTAATTTGGTTACAAAAGAGAGGCACTGTTTTGAGCTCCAGGGGCAAAATGGAGGTATATTCCAGATAGTCTTTGGTACAGGTCTCAGTTCTTTGGTCAAGCGCCAAGCTTTGCTCTGTAAAGGGTGATATGGTCTCCTGCTAGGAGTGTTTATGGGTAATCTGCATCTTGCACATCTCATCCTAGAGACCAGCAAGACTCTTGTTTTCTTTTCCTTAAAAATGAGTTTAAGCTGGTCAGAGCTGCACACAATTTTAATCTAATCTCAGCACCAGTGGGAGAGGAGGGCAGAGAGGTAGRAGAGTCTCCCAGAGGTTAGGCTGGSCTGCAGAGGGGCTTCAAAGACAGCCAAGGCTAACACAGAGAAACCTGTCTCAAACATACAGTTTGCTTGTTTTTTGGTTTTTGCATTTATGGGGGTGGTGGGGCCACATGCTGCTGCCGTGGCTCATGTWCGGAGGCAAGGACAACTTGAGAGAGTTGATTATCTTCTTCCATCTGGTAGGTCCAGGGATGAGACTCAGGTGGTCAGGCTTGGAGTCAAGCCTTTACCCGCTGGGCCATCAGGCAGGCCTCACTCTCAGTTGCTCAAGCTTTCCCCAGTTTAGAGCTAATTATAGCCAACTGGAGCGAAAGGTATGATATGGATTTATTCTACTCTTTCAACGTCTGTTATTAAACACATATTAACAGCTTATTATCTGTTGCTTCTAACTGGTGTAAACCCTGCATTCTGTAGTTCCAGTAATTCTGGAAGATCTAGATTTTAATTTCCTCACTTTGTGGAGTTGCTAAATGAGGCCTTTTGATTTTATAAGAGTAATTGTTTTGTTTTGTTTTGTTGGAGGGGTTGGGGGCGGTATTCCCGCGCGCGCGCGCGCACACGCGCGCGTGTACACACACACACACACACANTTTTTTGTTTCTGCTTTAAGGCGCTGTGCGCCCACTCCACCTCTCAAGAAGCAGGCTCAGGTGAAATGTCTTAGGGAGGGCACGGCTCCTCTGTTCCGCTGCGACCTCGCCCGGGTGCCCGCATTCCCCGACCCACCAGCCCGTGGAGCCTTGCCAAGTAGCCTGGGCTCCTTTAAATGCTAATGAGCAGCCACCGCGGCTTTCCCCACCCTCTCTCTCCCCGCCCCGCGCCCGCCAGCCCGCCCGCCGCCCGCGAGCACTTGCGCGGGGCCATCTTCGGGGCCGGGAGACCCAGCGAGACCGCGAGCGCGCGCGTCCCCCGCCCTCGAGCCGCCGCCCGCCGCCGCGCCGCGCGATCCGCACCGGCCTCACCGAGAGCGAGCCGGCCGCCGCGACTGCCACCGCGCTAACCGCCGCCAACCGCCACCGAGGTGCCCGGAGAGAGCGGAGAGGCGGCATGAGCGAGGCGGGCGAGGCCACCACCGGCGGCACCACGCTCCCGCAGGCCGCGGCCGACGCGCCCGCCGCGGCGCCCCCGGACCCCGCGCCTAAGAGCCCGGCGGCCAGCGGCGCGCCCCAGGCCCCGGCGCCCGCCGCGCTGCTCGCGGGGAGCCCCGGCGGAGACGCAGCCCCCGGGCCCGCCCCGGCCTCATCAGCCCCCGCGGGCAGCGAGGACGCGGAGAAGAAAGTTCTCGGTGAGTCCCAGGCTGCAGCCCGGGAGAGACGGCGGGCGAGGATGGACGTGGATGCTGGGCGGACTGGGACACGTGGGCCAGGTCTGGGAGTCTTTGCAGTGGGTCCCGAAAGCAGCACGATTCCTCTGGGGTTGGGGTAGGATGGGACTCCGGGGAGGCACCGGAGGGGTGACTTGGGAAGATTTTATTGTGTGCTTTATTCCCCCCCCCCCCTCGGCCTGGGAGGGTCAGGTGTCTGTCCCCGACGCCCTTCCCTCGTGGGCTTGGGACAGCCGCCATGCTCCTGCGGGCCACATGCCGGCACAGGGATGTTGCAACGCCCTGGGAAACTTGGGGCGGGCACCCTCCTCCCCTTACTGTGCCCACAGATGCAAAGAGCCTTCCAGTACCCACCAATTGCTGCACATTTCCCTCTCCCGCACTGTGGGAACACACGTGGCGTGACAGCTGGGAAAAACTTAGTCGGAAGTGGAGTAGGACCAGTGTCCAAAACGTGGTCACCTTAAGACTTGTARCTGGAGGGAAAAGGGAAGGTTGGGGACTGGAGATTTCTGCGCGGAGGGGGCAGAGGGYTTGCAACGGTGACTGTTGTATTTTGTCGCACATTTGGTGTCATCTTCCTTAAGGAACGCCCGGTGTGAGGCCTTCCACAGGCTTGCCTAGCAGGTGGGTGGTGGATAAGCTCTCCGGAGGGTGTGTGCGTGCGCATGTGGTTTGCTATCCGAAACAGGAAAGTTAACAGATGGTGTAGGATGCTTCAGAAATGTTCACTGTTTCTGGGTGGGGCCGATTGGGCTCGCCTGCTCTCCGAGCTTCTCCATTTTAGCAAGAAAGCTGAAGGAATATTATGAAAGAAATAGAACACCATTCGGTGTTCCCCACCCCCGACAATCCTCCCGTTCTTGTTTTCCCAAGGCTTTAAAAACTCGGTTCCTGCCACTTTTTACCCCCACACGCACTAAAAAGTTCCTTAAAGGTCTTGTGGGTGTTGCTTTGTGGCACTTTCAACCAGATGCACCTTAGACCATTTCCACACAAAATGAAAGATAGAACCCTGTGTTGCTAGCCAAAGCAGGTTCTTAATGATAGCTTACTAAGGGCAGATGGAATCCTACAGGTTTTTACTTGATCCTTGCACTTTTGAGATAAGAAAAGTAGATAATATCTTTGGAGATGGGTGGGGGGAGGCGATAAATGGAGGTTAATTTCCAAAATCTCCAGCTGTTTAGTTCTGTTTCTGCCACAGGTCTGGTGATGAGGCTGATGTCTCTCATCCTGCCAACTCAAAAGTCCAGACTCTCAAAATGAAGGGCAGGCCTCCACCTGACACTTTGAGCACTGTTTGTCTTTGTCGGATGTGGTCTGCCATCTCCTGTGCCAGGCAGACACATGGATACCCAAAGTGTTCTGGACTCAGTACTGACTGAAATGGATATCTTGGACGCCCTCATTCTGGTCTTTGCAAAGGGRCCTTAACTTTGGTTTATACCATGTAGTCCCTTAGGGGAAGAAAGTTTATCCAAGTAATAAGAACTGGATAGTCTTATTCTACCAACTAACTCCTTGTTGTGTACTTGAATATAGTATTAGAAGTGTGAATGAATTTGTTTGGTTATAGGAAGTCCTTGGAGATATTTGTACAGTTAGTACTTTTAAAAATACTTTGACAAGTAAAGAAAGACCTTCAGCCGTGTGAAAACAGACTTGAGAATCTCTCTCATATTCCCCTTCTGCTGTTATCACTGGCTTTCCCTCTCGCCTTTATATATCTGTTTTGGTTTTGCACTTTTATTTTTTGAGATTGGTCACATGAAGTAGCCCAGGCTGGCCTTGGCCACACTCACTTTGTAGCAGGAGGATAACCTTTAACTCTTTGTCATCCTGCCTCTACCTCCCAAGGGGCGGGATTAAAGGTGTGCACCACCACATTGGGCTTAGTGTTTGTATCCATTTCTTTCAGAACCTCCATGTGTATATCTGTGTATATTCAGAAGTTTTTAAAGAAACAAAACCCTCTCATGTGGAATCCTGATGTAGAGGCCATACTGTTTATCCAAATCTGATTTAGCTGTGTTGACATCTGAAACACCGGGCTTTTGTTTTGTTTTGTTTTTCTCATTTGCTCTGCAGTTCATGTTAGATTGGCTTTAAGGCTGAGGAGCTCATCAAAGAAAGCTAAGAGGCTTGTGCAAGCCTCTCCTTTGCCACACGGAATCACGGCATCTCCTCACTGAGAGGCAGTAGATCTGGCTTGCCCACTCCTGAGCTTTCCCCTTCTAAGTGTAGTCCTGCTAGGTTTTCTGTTTCACTGAGTGTTGATGACTGTSTCATGCATTTCCTGGAGATACTAAATTTGACATTCACCATTGATCCCGGCAGTCACATTTGGAATCTACAAAATCTAGATTCTTTTTAAATGAATTTTCAAGTGAGGCACTGTAGAGATATTATCTTGCCCATGACAAAGGGTAGAGAATAGTAGTCAATCAACTCTAAAGAATGCCAGAGTTTCCTTCTCAGCTGCTGAAGACAGCAGGTAAACCCCTTAGTGTGGAAAGGGTCTCTTGTGTCAGACAGCACCCGTTYTGTCATTACTCTGGACTTCTGGTCAGGCCTCATCTGGCCACCAGACAGTGTCTTTATATCTTTTGTTATTAAGAAGGAGCTACTGTGTTGCTTATTAAAGTTTGCCTAATATTTTAAAGTACGAGAATTGATAAGTGACGCAGCKTATCTCTTCTTTCTCTGTGGCTCTTCCCTTGCGCAATGGCAATGTCTGGGTGACCAACTGGAATGTGTTATGTGTTTCTTGTTGTCTTTTTTTYCCCCCTGGTTGTTGTTGGTTTGCGTTTGTTCCGAGGCTCACACCTGTTGCCTCTTGAATGAATGTGAAGTGCTCGACCAACTGAGCCAAGTCCCGGCCCTGGGAACTCTCTGGAGCCTTTTTTGTTTTTCACC
>BDUI01007025.1:27169-39929 GCA_002335545.1 Apodemus speciosus
CCAAGATTCACACAAAACACCATGCCAATTTACAAGCATCTCAGAGACCTGTATTCTATGAGTTTAACATGCCATGTGCTCAAAATGGCCGTAACCTCAAGCTATCGGCTCCAAATTTGCCTCTTATTGTCAACTCTATACCATTTAAATCATGCACAATAATTAATAAGCCAATATTCTATAGTCAAAAGATGTAAAATATATTTATACTTTTAAGACCAATTATAAAAAGCGAATAAAGTGTGCATTGCATCAGGCCATGTGTCGCTAGGCAAACTAACCTTTTCCTAATAACATCGTACCTTTTAAACCATGTCCAATGACTTATAAGCCAATTTTCTATAGTCAAGACATGCAAAATATACCTTTAAGACCAGTTATAACCAAGAATAAAACGAATATACGAATCTTATAAACTGAAACCAAGCAACTTTTTTTCCTTTTCCTGGCTGTAATTTCGAGAGAATAAAAGCACTTTGAACCAAAAAAAAAACAAAACAAAACAAAACAAAACAAAACAAACAAACAAACAAACAAACAAAAAAACCCTGTTTTAATTGGGGTTTTAAAACTCCTCATTCTCCCTCCTAGTTACTGACCAGAGGTAGCAGAAGAGAGTTAACAGGACCGGGTGATGTGGACCTGTTTAGAATTAGTTCTTTGGGGGTGATTCCAAACTTTGTTATCAGGATAACAGCAGTTCAATCCAAACCATCAAATGTAAATCAATAGTGGCAGTTCAGTACAATCAGCAAACCCCAAACAAGAATCAGTATCTGTGGTTCAATCCAGAAGAAACCGCGAGACTCTACCAAATCAGCACAAGTTTGTGGAAACAGCAGGAAGTGTATTTCTCTCTATGAAGTCATGACATGCAAAGATTAGAGAAGACTACCAAAGCTTTGCAACGTATTCTATTGTAGAGCTTGTTGATGAAGACCAGAAAAACAGCATTGCAAGACAAACCAATGAAAGAGCACAACATTACACATCTTCTCAGGTGTCTGCCTCAGCAAAACATCCTCTCATAAGACAGCTTCCAGAAAAACATGACATGACAAAACTGAGTCTCCAAAGAAACAACAAAATTTCTATTTCACTTAGGTTTAGGGGAAGAGAGAGAAAAACAGTTGAGTAAATGAGAGATGTGCATAGAAAGATGACTGGAGGCTAGGAGGCTACAGCAATGGACATGGGGACAGTTCTTTAAAGGAGCCATTTTGATAGGATAGAAGAGATTTAGCAGAAGTCACACACAGTAACAAATAATGGAACATGAATTTGAAAGGAGCAAGAGGGTACATGTATATTGATTATACAATTATATATGTAATATGTGTATTTATTTAGATTATATATTTTATATAGCATTTCATATATAATTATATACATTATATAAGTATTAATTATATTGTTAATCAATATGTTAATTATTTATTAAAATATTAAGTTATTATACCTAATATTACATAATATTTTATATATAATATATTAGTATATAACATGATTATGAACCTATATATTGCACACACACACACACATATATATATATATATTCATACATGCAGTAGACATTGGTAGGAAAGAGGAGACTGCCCACTCACTGCCTATACCCTGGGCTCGCATCCAGTCAGTCAATCAGCCAACCAGCCTCACCAAATGAGCTCCAGGTTAGGGAGAGACACTTTCTCAGGAAGTAAGGTGGAGGGTGATAGGGGAATAAATGAAGATATCCAAAGATTTTCTGTAGTCTCCACATGCACACAACTCTGAACACACACATACAGATACAGATGATATAGACAAAGACATAGATGTAGGAATATACACTCATAACCATAGACACAAACACAAAGAAAGTGAAAGGGAACCAATGAGCAGGAGAGAGAATTTTTAAAAATCTATAAGGTACTTCTGGGAAAGATGGAATTTTATATAGTGACAATTTGTCCAATGCTGCTATAAGAAGGATGAGGGCAAAACTAGAAAGCAAATGCATGTCACAGAAAGTCAGAGTAAATTACATAATGTTTGTGGAGACTAAAACTTAGAGAGATAGTGTATGTAAGTCTAACTTTAAGCAATGTGGATAAAGGCAAAAAGGGGAGCAGGAAGGAATACAGCTAGGAGAAGAGTGGGAGTCAGCTTGGTAGGRAAAAAAACCTTGGATATGGAGTGTCTTAGTCAGGGTTTCTATCCCTGCACAAACATCATGACCAAGAAGCAAGTTGGGGAGGAAAGGGTTTATTCAGCTTACACTTCCACATTGCTGTTGATCACCAAGGAAAATCAGGMCTGGAACTCAAGCAGGTCAGGAAGCAGGAGTTGATGCAGAGGCCATGGGCTGGTGTTTCTTACTGGATTGCTTCCCCTGGTTTGCTCAGCTTACTTTTTTATAGAACCCAAAACTACCAGCCCAGAGATGACACCACCCACAAGGGACCCTGCCCCCTTGGTCACTAATTGAGAAAATGCCCCACAGCTGGATCTCATGGAGTCACTTCCCCAACTGAAGCTCCTTTTTTCAGTGATAACTAACTCCAGCCTGTGTAAGTTGACAAACAAAACCAGCAATTTACCACTTGTCATCTTGACACACAAACACATCACTATTAAGCCTCAGCCCTTACTTTCTTATTCATCCCCAAGATCTAAATAACTTTAACAGTCTCACAGTCTTTACATATTAAAAGTTCAATCCCTTTAAAATGTCCAACWTCTTTTAAAATTCAAAGTCTCTTAACTGTGGGATCCRCTAAAATATTTTCCTTCAAGAGGGAAAACTATCAGGGCACAGCCACAATCTAAAGCAAAATCAGACTCCAACCATCCAATGTTGGGGGTCCAACCCATAATCTACTGGGCTCCTGCAAGGGCTTGGGTCACTTCTCCTGTCCTGCCCTTTGTAGCACACACCTTGTGTTAGATTAGGCTCCAGATGCCTGTACTCCACTGCTGCTGCTATTCTTGGTGGTCATCTTATGGCACTGGCATCTCCAAAACGCTGCAGTCTTCTGCTGTAACTAGGCTTTCAGTAGCCTCTCATAGGCTCTCTTCATGGTGCCAAGCCTCAACTCTGATGCATGACTCCTTCAGTCCTGGGTCATCAATTGATACTAAGGTTGCACCTTCACCAATGTCTTTCTGCTCTTTATGATCCCTTCATGCCKTCAAAACCAGTAYCACCTGGGTGACTCTTAAACATTACCAAGCCCAGCYACAGCACAAGTATACAACCTTGGCTATGTATGGAACACAGCCTCTGTGTACTCTTAGAAAACACTTCACAGAAGATTTCACCTCAATGATGCTGGTCTCTTCTTAATCATGGCTAATTTCTTAACTTTAGCAAATCAGCATCAATAGTCCCAGTAATGCAAAGGTTTTATTTTAGTAGTTCTGGTATTTTGTTAATCACAGCTGTTTCTTCAGCCCCAGCTAACCAAAACCACAGAATTTTCACAATCAAAACTGCAGCAGCCCAGATAAGAGTCTTAAATATTCTCTGAAATTTCACAAATTTCCATCTTCTGTACTGTTCTCAATAGTATCTTCCAAGCTTCTACAGAACATTCCACAGAGCTCTTATCCTCCTAATGGCTCTTCTAACTCAAAGTTCCAAGGTCCTTGTACATCCATCCCCAAAACATGGTCTTGTTGTCACAGGAATACCCCACTATGCTGGTACCAATTTGTCTTAGTCAGGGTTTCTATTACTGCACAAACATCTTCATCACTAATTGAGAAAATGCCCCACAGCTGGATCTCATGGAGGCATTTTCCCAACTCAAGTTCCTTTCTCTGTGATAACTCCAGCCTGTGTCAAGTTGACACAAAACCAGCCAGTACATAGGGATAGCAGAATGTAGGACATCAACAGATTTTAGAGAACAAGTCAACAAATTAGAGGAAATTAGGGCTAGACCTTAGATCTGAGCACAGCTTCTCTGTTGGNGTGTGTGGGCACACGTGTGTATGTGCGTTCATAATAATTTGCCTATTGATTGTCACTCAGTGAGATTTCAATGTTTGGTTATTGTGAATACTGATGGGATAAACAGTAAAGCCTGCCTGCATCACAAAGGGGCTTTACTTCTAATTTTAGAGGAACCTCTATTCTTATTTCCATTGTACTGCAGCTAAATCGCAAAGGCCTTCTCCAGTTCTAGAGATGTCTGCTGTTGTTCTTGGCTATTTTGCTGACTATTTTGCAGAAGCTTTTAAGTTTCATTCAATCTCCTTTGTCAGTTCTTACTTTTATTTCTGAGTTACTGGAGTACCACCCAGAAAGCTCATACGTAGATCTTGAGCTGTTTTCTGTGTATTTCCTTATAAAGATTTCTGACAATGGATTAATATTCAGAATATATAAAGATTTACAAATTAAACAGTAGAAAACTAAAATATCTTATCAATGAATAATCCATAGAAATGTGCAGATACTTTTCGAAATGAAGCAAAAATACTAMTAACCTCATGAAATGTATTCTCTGTCTATTTTTTGTAATATAAATGTTTGTCATTTGTTAGTTATCCATTATGGCATTTCTTAACATCTCTAGTTCCCACAATGATAGTATTTGGGAAGGTAACATGCTTCCTCTCACATTTCATGCTTATAG
Organism: Apodemus speciosus; assembly: GCA_002335545.1. Taxonomy (NCBI): domain Eukaryota; kingdom Metazoa; phylum Chordata; class Mammalia; order Rodentia; family Muridae; genus Apodemus; species Apodemus speciosus. The sequence goes on from BDUI01007025.1 coordinate 31,792, forward strand.
GTACTTCCTTATATGTTGGGACGCGAGGCAAGTTGTCTGCCTTTTTCATCTTACACTAAAGTTTTACCACTCACTTGAGAATCATTTCCTTCCAAGAAACAAAGGTTTTATCACTGGCTAGAGTAACTGTGTACACAAGATGAATAGAGAACAACAAATCCGTGTGGAGATCTTGTGTTAGACATCGTGTTAGACAACTGTACTGAGCTATCCGAGTTCATAGAAGAAAGGCTTATAGCTCATTCCTGCATTAGCTAAATATCGATGAAGCCTATAAATGCTGGAAAACTCATCCATAATGTTCATGTTTCTTCCTTTCTATCTTGAACACCAAATTGTTTTAAAGTTAAGTACTGAATACAATAGTTTGTCTTGTATACTCAATACATATTTGCATAATTGTTGAATGAAACAATCTTAAGAAGAGCAGCACACTCATAGTACTCATTTTAGAAAGATTTTTATTATTTTATGTGTATGAATGAATGTTTTGTCTGAATGCATATGTGTGTATCGTGTGTATGTTTGTGTACATGTGTGTATGTGTGTGTGTGTACATGTGTGTGTGTATGTGTGTGTGTTGCATATAGAGGCCAGAAGAGGGTTTTGGAACTGTTGTAAGCCATCATGTGGATTACTGAAAGCCAAACCTAGGTTTTCTGTAAGAACATGAAGTGTTTTTGGTCACTGATCCAGCTCCACTGCCCCAGGACAGTATTCTTCTTGGGCACATCTCATAGACTACTTCTCAAATGGAGATACATTAAGGAAATCTCAAAATGACATGTCACATCCTGACCTTAAGTATGTGTGTATTTATTTATGGAGGGGGAATATCTAATAGTTTATGGACAGTGAGAGTTTTCCTATCTCTGTGTAAAATGCAAATACTGTCTCCCATAGTGCATGCCACCTGTCACCACAGTGCCCACTGGGTTTTTGTAGAGTTCCTACCATACATTTCCTACTGTAGCTACAAACTCCTGCAGCATGTTGTACTATTATGATATTGGGAATCAGAAAACATCCAGATGGAGAAAATGTGTTTGGTTCCTGCAGTCTCAGGATAAGCTAAAGTGTTCTCTACAGGGATTTCCCCTGAGTCTTCTCACTGCCAGCTGTAAGTGTAATGTAATTCTGTTCTGAAGTCTGGGACAGAAGAAGATTGTTTCACTGAGCTTTGACAGAGGCCTCAACAGAGTTAGGAAAAGGAGACACTATATTCTGTCCCTAGGACAACTATAACAGAAAACTGAAAACTGTGTAGCTTATAATAGCAGAAACCTATTCTCTAATAGCTCTGAAGATCACAGGTAAGATAGCCAGCTAGAAGAATTGAGGGAGAAGAGGCGCTGAACTGTCTCCCTCTCTACCTTCCTTCCTCTCTCCCCTCTCTCCCTCCTTCTCTACCTTCTTCCCTCCTTCCCGCTCTTTCACCCCCCTCTCTCTTTCTCTCTCTCAGCTTTGCTGGTGGCTTTCAGTCCCAACATTTCTTGGCTAGTAGACAGATTATCCTTTTTAAAAAAACTTTCTTTTTATAAGTCATCACATGGAACTTCCTTGATCTTCATTATGCTGTATGTGCCCATTTGTTGGCTACACCTGCAACAATTATATTTCCAAAAGGAGCCCTGTCTGATATTGTGAGTAGCCACACAGTACTAGAAAAATACTGTGGTAATAAAGGCCCAAGAAGCTATAGAGAAGTTCTGCCTAAACAGCGATAACCAAAGCTTGAGGTCTGGTGCTAGGATAAAGCAAGGGCAATGAAACCAAGTATACAACTGTAACTTTAATTTTTTTTCAAATCCTATTTTTAATGATGGTTCTTAAATGCTTTAACTGTAGCCTGCCACCCACCAGAGGCAGTGGTAAAGAAAGGGTATGGAGGAAGTTGATCTGTTTAGAAAGGTTTTTTGGAGCAACTCTTTGTTGTCTGGAAATCAGCAGGTCAGTTCACAGGCTGGCAGGCAGCAGCTGCTCGATCTACTCACAAACACTTCACAGATACATCAGCAGTCCAGTTTAGTAGAGTCAGGTTAGCAACAGCAGTGACATGACCTAGCAGAGACAGACAGGCCTCATCATTGGCTTGAATCAGCAGGAGGGACCAGCAAGAACACCAAGGGAAGTTCTCAGCTGTGCCACACTCCCGGAAGTGAAGATCAGGGATGACTTGAGCCTTACAAGTGTTGCACTAGCTGCAAGCCAAGCTCTCTGTCACTCTGTCAAGTCCTATCCTACAAACATCACATATGCTCTCTGTGCCTTGTCTCAGCACGGGTTTTGCCTCAGCGAATACATCCAATCAGCCTTGGGCCTTGGAGTCCTGACAAATGCAGCTCAACTGCACAGTATACAGAGGACCTTTACATCTGTGTTGTTAGCAAAGGATCCTTCATCATGTGCCCTTTCATGTGTTTGCTTGACAAAATATCCTCTCTCCTCTCTACTTCAGTGAAATGTTCCTTCAAGAGCTTTGGTCTTTCGCCTGTGTCTGGTTCAGGAAAACACTTTTTCACATGTTTGTCCCAGCAAAACACCATCGAACACAACTGACTCTCCAAAGAAACCTTAAGTTTCCACTTCAATAACCATCTCTATGTATGCAGTAAAAGATGTTTTGGGCTGGGGATATGGGTAACTATCCATTAATCTCTTCACTTTCTACAGTTGTGAATGCTATTTATTTGGTCTCAACTTTGGTGACCATAATATACTCCCTGCATTTGGCTGCATTGAATATCTGCAAGATGTAAAATGAACCATGCTTTTTATTTCCCATAACATGCCACTTATATCAAGTCATAGTGAATGATATAAACTTTCCTGAAGATCTTGAAAAGGAAGGATTTACACTTGACATTTCACAGTAGACAGCTATAACATCCACAGTAAAAATTTTATTTTTTTAAAAATATTCATCAATATTTTTCGACTCTTAACTTCTCTGCTTCTTCCAGTCTATCTAGATATCTCCTCCTTCTCTTAGACATGGTGTTTGTGTTCTCCTCTTGATCCCCCACTAGATATATGCATACTCTTTCACCCACATTTTCTGGGGCAACCGTTATTGTCATATTTAACTGTATCAAAAATCATTTGGAATGAATGACTACAAAGGCTGTTGTTCCTTGCATTCCTGTCTGATAGTGAATTATTTTGATTAAAAAACAACTTCACAATTATTTTCATTTCTAAGCCCTATGCAGCTCTAAGTATGACTACTCTGTGCCCTAATATATACTGGCACCCTTGGTATACAAGTTTCTACACTTCCATTAGAATGTTTCCAGTTCTATCAATACACMTCCTTATTATCTTTTTAAAGTGTCTAATTTCTGAAGTTATTAAGAAGGCCAAAATTAATTTTCTAAAACTCATGTCTTCCTCTTCATGAACAATTTTCTAAATACATTTCTGTGTTTCTCCAGATGAGATTATTCAGTCCRAATGTTTATTAGATAGCAACTTGGTAAACATTAGATCTAGAGATATTTAAGATACAGTCTTTTTTCTTATGTGTGCTTATATTCAAATTGAGATTATTTTGAGCATATGGGAGGAATACATTCTCTGACATTTATTGTTAATAGATTAGGGCTTCAATTTTTATGATATATTAAGTAGGCACTTAACTTTGAGTATATTTTAACTTGTTTGAGATTTAGTTTCTTTATCTATAAAATGAGGGAAATGAGTATACCATAGGCTTGTTGGGAGGATAAATTACTATATTTTATGTGCACAGATATAAAGAACACACCAYGAATTCTATGATTATTACTTGATATTAAGTATGATGACAGAAAGTAGTTGGAGGTTACCACAGTGGGTCAATTTTTACCTGAAAAGATCAAGAAAGATTGCATCAGAGATGGAGTGCATGGGGTGTTTCTTTTAAAATGCACGTCCTAAAGGTTGTAACAAAATACTCTTGCAGGGATAACTGCAAAAGTGAAGAGAAGATTTGAGTGGAATCAGAGTAACTGTGCAAAGCATTGAGTATTGTGGTTGGAGGGAGTAGCCATCCTAAAACTTCTAGAGCAAAGCCCCACAGTTGCAGCCTATTTTCCCACTGACTGTCTCTAAGGCTGGACTGCAGTTGTTAGTGATATAATTTACAGTCTATAGATATATTCACCTGGTAGACACAAGCTGGTAAGAAGCATGATGCTCAAACTAGTTGAACTTCCAATTAAAGAGTCCTACAGCTTGATGTGTTTCCTATGAGCTGTTGCAAGCACACGTTTGACTCTTTTCTAAAAGTTCAGATTAAAGGGAAGCAAACTTCCAAAATTAGAATCGTAATTAAAATTTGACTTTGATCAGTAGCTGCTGAGAGGGTCATTAAGAGCTGTGAATGTGCTGACGCAGGGGGTTGTTGGGCAGATGAGGTGAGGAGGGGGGATTTGAAACAAATAAAAAATGTTAAGAAGCATTATCAAATTGCAAATATCAATTATTATGGGTGTATGGATGAGTGATTATTATATTAAAAACATTCTTGGCAGGTGGCCCACATGGGCGTAGATAGCTGCAACTCCATTGGAGCTCAGATTTAATTTGATTTTTGCAAACATGTTTTGGATTTCTTTTGCGTTGCTCTGCTCCTGAGAACACTGGACAACAGCTGGGAGAAAACTCCATCTAACCTTCTGCAAAACATGAGGAAAGATCATTTGASTTTCTGCAAAGCTTAGGGCATGCTAGCTCCAAAAGTATGCTAGAGGAGGGGGTGTTGAGGGAGAATCAAAGACAGGGACACACAGAGAGACAGAGGCAGAGAGAGGGAGGAAAGAAGGGAGGGAGGAAGAGGGAGAGGGAGAGGAAGGGAAAGCTGGGTGTTGCAGGGCTTTTGAGCTACATGCTGGACMTAGACTGGATACCGYGTTCTCCAGAATGGAGGACCAGTGATCAAGGAGACACAGGGTGGAGCTAAAGGCTTCCTTTTATTTTCCCTGATAAAGAATAATGGCTCATGGACATGGATGATGAGGGCTGATATGGCAAAACAGCGCAAGAAAGATAGTTGGTTTTAGCTCTCGGTGAGCCAGCTGTGTGTTGTGGCTGCCAAAAAGACTAATATTATCATGGGCTGCAATTTTAGAGGCAGAAGAGAGTGATCACTGCCCTTTCTCTTCACACCTGGGATGACACATTCACWTTCAAGTGCCCTCAATGCCCCCTTGTCTGTCTGACAAGTTCCTATTTATCTTTCCAAAGTCATTCCAAGGTCACCTCTTGACACTCTTTTTGCATTCCTACGGAATCTCCACCATCTGTGCCAGCTCAATTGTACTAGCGTGCTTGTCACTTCTCATTGCCATATTGCTTATTTGTCCATCAGCTCTGCAGGGCTGGTTTCATGTCCAATTCCATTTTGTGTCCATAGACCCCGTGCTTAGTATGTCCTCAGCATGTGTTGATGGAAGAGTTGAGCAGGTCAGTTGGATACAGTTTGAAGAGGTCCAAGCAGAAAAGCAAGAATGGAAGTTATGTTGATAGCCATGTGAAATCAGGTCATGCCACAGTTAGCAAGTTGACTAGGAGCCTGCATCTTCCTGGTTGACTGGAGGAGCTAAAAGACAAAACTCACAAAAAGAGTGCAATGAATGGAATGCTCTAGAGGATCTTAACCTTGTCCTAGTGGTATATGAGAAAAAGCTACAATTAGAGAAAACAATTGTTTCATGTAAGGAAAGGAATTCTGGGATTTCTTCCTTATTTATCTGACAAAATGAGTCTTTAGGTTTTCAAAGATAAGCTCTTGACTGAYRGTGTGCCTGCAATGGAAGTATTTTTAGTTGAATTTTTCAAAGTATGGCCAAAAGCTGAAAGCCCATGTGGCCAGAAACAACATAATATRTTCAATGAGAGTTAGGATGTAAGCCAAACCAAACCAAAAAGACTGAAGATAACTCAGCGATTTCAAAGTGAAAGGCAGGGTAGACAGTTAAACCTTGTGATACGGTRTATTCCAGATTCCATTCACCACAATCCAACTTTTTATAAAGATGTGCATGTGGGCATGGATGCAYGCATGTAGCTCTGTGTTTATTTCTGATGAGTTCTTCCATGTAATGTTTGCGAGCTGCTCTATAAAATATGCTAGCATATTGTCTGAAAAGTGGACAGACATTTATTATTGGATTTTAAATATTCCCAGGATTTTCTAACTGTAGAGGACAATAAAGGTGATGAATGCTGAGGCAGAAACACATCTCAAAGGGCTATGAAAAGATGACTTGGCTTCTTCAAAAYATTGTGTAAGGAAATGAAGATTGATTTATGAAAAATGTGCTAAATATTCAAGTATACGTGGGCTATGCTATCAAAGAGAGGGTGTTTTTCTCTATTCCACCCCCACCCCACTCCACCCCCGTTAAATAAGTGTAATACCAAGCAGAGTATTAGGTAGATTTTTTTTTTGGTTGCAATTAATATAAATTGGCTTTGCCTAATTTTAGACAAAATTGAATTTGTGAAGGTGTTGCGGCCTCACAGAGCAGAAATTAAAGTTGAAGAATCCAGCATTTTGGGACACTAGGATCTTCAATGCACATTCACTGGAATAAATCAGTTCCCACTGTTTTTCTTTTTTACCTCCTAACACTGAGAATTAAATCCCCGGGTGATAGATTTGGATTGTCATAGCTAGGATCACGTGGCTGCTCCTTGACTAACAGAGAAGGGACACCTCGACGGATGGGCCCATTAAGACAGCAGACACTAGAGAATAGAGAATAGCAATTCCCCAAAGAAGAACCAAGGTGCTCTCTCTTCAGGAAATGTATGACAAAAAGTGACAGCATTAGTCATCCATAGACAATTCCAGAAATTCCCTTTGACTCAAGGCACTCAGGTGGCAGATGAGTGGTTATTTGTCATGGATATCTTAAAGAGAATTAAATAATTGAGTGAGCAACTTGGTAACATATTAATCGTCTCTATATACCCTGAACTTTTGTTTCATTGTGATTTTGCAGAAATGATCAGATCAAGGAGACGCCCCTTAAAAGGAGAAAATAAGACTCATTGGGAAGGTTTCTGTACACAGGCTTATTTGTAAATATCCAGGTAATACATGTACATTATGCACATATACAATACATGGTCATGCAAACCTTAATATAAACAGTTCATCATTCAAGAATCAATTAAATGCAAAAGCATTTTCCCACCCAGAATTCTTTCCCACTGCCGTACCTTTATGCCTTCTGATACCAGCAATTTAGTTATGTACACTAAATAAATACTCAGGTGTGAGGAAGTTTAAATTAATTTTTGATGTAAATTAAGGATCACAGCCCTTGTCTTAGAAACTAGTTTATATTGGTTTAAAGTGAAGGTGAAAGTCATTTCCCAGATAATCTTTGTATACAAGAAAGGCAATAATAATATTCCTTTAAGCATTAAGACATTTGGGTCTTCTTATGTGACAGATATTAATGATAGATTCTATTCTGATGATATCATGTGACCACAAGAGTCTGAAGACAGAAGATATATTGAGATATTTCCCAGTATATGGCCCCAGGACACAAAGAGAACGATTTAGAGGGATTAGAGAGACATAAAATTTCATAGCTTGGAATTTGTTCATGAAAAGATAGAGAATATGATAAGGCAAATGTTCAAAGCAAGGTTTCTCTACCACATCTAAATATGAAGAGCAGTCTTGGTTATATAGTAGGGACATAGAACTTCTAGATGCTCAGGGGGWGTTTAATGGTTCAGATGTTTAAGTGTTTTTTAATTTACCTACAGAACTTACCTAAGGGGTGCTTCACACTTTCTCAAGGAAAAGTAATTTTCTGATGAAACAGTCTTAAYAGTAGAGAATCAGAACACTTGAGCATCTCAGGAGCCTGAAAATATGGCTGTTTCTCATGAWAGCTCCAGGAKAAGGGCAAATGGCCCTGGAGGAAAATGATAGATGTTCAAAATGAGGATTGTCTCTAATCAGAAGCTGATTATGTGACTGTGACTGTGAGCTCTAAATGTGTTTTCACTAATATTTAAATTCAATTAAAACAAAACCAAAACATCTTTACCTTCCTCTCTGGCTACAAAATTAGGAAATATAAAATAAACTATTCCTTATAAAGAGCACATATGAAGAGCAGTGCAGTTCT
>BDUI01007027.1:33734-46334 GCA_002335545.1 Apodemus speciosus
TTCTGAGTAAACATAGATTGTGAATACTGTGTATGAATTGTGTTCTAAAAGTTCTCCTTTTGGGAAGCAGAAATCAGAACTAAAATACTCAGTTGATTAAATGAGGAGAAGCTATAAAGGATGCTGTTATTTGCAGTTCACAATTAAAAATGTGGTATGTGAAAATTACCTTCAGCTGCATAATATCAATAATTCAATGAATTTGTTAATTTGTTTACAGTCCTTAAATTGAAAAAGATGTTTAGATATCATTCCATGACTAGATAGCTGCTATATTTCTTACTGTATTCAAAGTCTTATGTGTAAAATTTTACAACAGAGTAAAATATCCTGTTTATAGTTCTTAAAAAGACATACAAATTCTTCAAATTAAACCAAACATCATAACTTTCTAGTTTAATAAAATCAGATTGTGGTGCAGGAATTATTTAAATGCTGAATCTGCAAAATGCTAAGAAAATAGTTTGTAACAAGCCCCTGATATCTGGAAGAAAATGAAATATTTACTTCAGTGGATAGTGGTGTCAAAACTGCTAATATACCAAATAATGCTGTGGTTGATTTTTGCTAAAGAAGCTTCTTTTTGTGACACAGAATTTATCACTTTGAAATGTGAATGGCTTTTACCTTTTGCTAGTGGTAGCTCAAGAAAAGAATGGTTTACTTTAACTACTGGTTTGAAATTCTTTGTGTCTATCACAATATTAAGTTCTATTGTAGTTTATGAAATTACTGAAGATAGATGGACAAATGTTCTTACTATCAGTAGAACATAAATGGTACACTCAACTTTATCAGAATTGGGGGGGGAGTAAGGTTTTTATTCTTTATCATTTATCTTGCTTTTAAATTATGAAATCTAACAGTATGTCTGGCATAATAATACATTAGAGCTAAAAAAAATCGCATCAATTAAATAAAGAGATGAATTATTATACAAATTTAGGGATTTCCCAAAGTGTATTTAAATACATATATTTATTATTTAGTGATTTACATTTATCATTGTAGTTTAAAGAGTCAGATGTAACTCCAGAACCAGTATATACCTTATTGTTGAAATTTACTTGCATTAGTATAATTTTCCTGAGTTTGATATCCATATAATATGAAAATTTAGGCAATATAGATAATGGCAGATTGTCTGCTAAAAAGGTTATATTCGCTGTCTATTTATTTTCCCATTTGCTTCTTTTTATTTTTGAGACCCTTTCCTATCTTTACCCTAGGGTTGCCTCATACTGAAGGTAGTTCTTTTTTSTCAATCACTGTTCTACCTGAATTAAAGTACATGAACACACATGACTTGCATACCCCAACTAATTCATCACACCATAACTCATCATCATAGATACATTTTGAATAATATCTAATAGTGATTTTTTTAAAASATGTGCTAAATTGTAACCKTAAGCACAGCTGTATCATTAGAAGTAATTGTGGCACAAAGGGACTGAACACTTCATTGTAAGGATCGATGTCTTAACAACTTGTAGTTCAAAAGACTAGGGAGGTGGYCCATATGTTTAAACATTTCTCGTTTATACATCATAGCAATTTATTGCCTTCAGATTAATAATTTGAACAGTTTGATTTCTTTAAAATCTAATTAAAGTTAATTTATTACTTTATATGTTGAAAAAATTCACCAAATACCTTTTTTGAATTATAAATTTTGGATAATTTAAAATTGTGATAAAAATATAAACTAAAGCAGACAATAAACCATTGTCAGCTACAAACCAAAATTAAGTACAAGTTCATAAAAAAAATTGACAAGTGGAGACAATGAGTAGCTCAGTGTGCCAGTAATCAATGTATTCAATGGAACAGTATACCACTTTCTTTGTTATAAGAAGCCCCCGGAACAAACAAAATTTGGGGATGGATGCAAGAATGGGCAGGGTATACAAGCATTATTTGAGGGTATGGATCTGATGGTTCACTATCCATAAACATTTTTAATTGCCCCGACTCTAAGCATGTTACAGCATCCACACTTTCCTTAGTAATGAGCAGGCATAAACAGATGTTCTTCACAGTCAGGAAAGTGGTACAGGTACAGGCAACATCTCTCACATGATCCATGAGCAGAAATAGAAACGTCCATGCAGTGTTCAAATGTTGACCTGGAAGAAACTGAAAATAAGCTATTCAATATATTGTAAGAGGAAAAGAGTTTCGTTTTAACATTTCTCTAAGCACTAGCAAGAAATATTAATCATGTTCATAATTTTAACCTATCATCTGTTGACTTACACAATATTTTAATTGCTCCAATTGCATTACTTAATCACTATTTACATGTTTATTTACAGTTAATCTACTTTAATTATAGTTAATTAAATCTTCATCTTAACTCTTTCAGGCCAGAGATAGTGGAAAGCAAGTAAAAAAAATGATAATTATCACATAAGTTCATCTACTTTGTGTTAGTCTACACATATTGTGATCTTATTATAGTCTAAATTATTCATAATAAAAATGTGTATATAAACAATGATTTATAAAATTTTGACAGGGGAAATTAATGGTCTTGTGTGGTAAGTACATATAATTGATCAAAATTGATACTCCAACAATAGTGCCTTGTATATAATCAGGATTAAGAAAGAATTTATATCCTGCACATTTTGAATTTAGCTGGCTTATTTTTCAAAGACGAGCAATATCTGAGATTGTGATTAGGAAACAAATAGAAAATTCCCAGTATAAATCTCAAATAGAAATCATTGTGTCTGATAGTCCTATACATATAAATTGCAATGCTGACTTCTATAAACTTGGTTAACCTGAAATGTATACATGTGGAATCATTGAGAAGTTTGTCTGAAGCAACTGCAAACAAAGTAGTAGAGAGGCAGTTGGATAAGAGAATACACTAATCCTTTTGTCAGATTTAATTATACATTTTAAATGTACAATTTATATTGTGAGAAAGGGTTTGGTTGCTAAACGAAGAACACTTAGATGGACAATATATAATTGTCATGTCTTGCTGTGTAGACATGATCTCATTTTTAATTCAGGTCTGGAAAATGAATTAATTTTTATGAATTGCCATCGGCCTTCTTGAATGTCAGTTATCCAAGGTCAATGAACCTATACAAGACACTCAGTGTAAGCATAAAAGTCTAAGGTATATACACAAGGCTGATTCTTCACACTTTTATATCTTGATTATTAAAACTGAGTCGTGGACCATATTACTTATTTAACAGCTCATGAGACTAAAGCTAACAGGGTTAAATTTCCTAAATAGAAACAGCAGGTTGTTCTGGGGCTCAGGCACTAAGATCAACAATTGATAAATAGGACTTCATGAAACTGAAAAGATTCTACAAGGCAAAAGACACTGTCAACAGGACAAATCATCAATCCACAAACTGGAAAAAAAAACTTCACCAACTCCACATCTGATAGAGAGATAATATCCAAAACATATAAAGAACTCAAGATGCTAACTTTTAAAAAAAACCAAATAACCCAATTTAAAAATGGGTACAAACTAAATAAAGCATTCTCAAATGAGGAATTCCAAATAGATTAAAAGCACTTAAAGAAATGTTCAAAGTCTGTAAGTCATTAGGGAAATGCAAATCAAAACATCCCTGAGAGTCCATTACATTTATTTTTATATATTGTATTCAGACACTTTCTGAATGCTAAAGCAGGTCATAGGTATAATTAATAGAAAATAGACTCAAATCCACTAGAGTGGATTTTTCAAGCATCTGGTCTCAATAAATTACAAAAGTTAAACTATCATTTTCCACAAGTGACAACCAATCAGGAACAATTTTTCTGTACTTGTGTTATGATTAGGTATAAGATTGAGGCTTTTCAATGTTTCTCAGTATACATTTGTACTACAGAACAAAAATATGGCAAAAATATAAAGGAAATGATAATATTCAGAAGTCAGCTTGTCTGTATGTATTCACAGCAGAAGAAAAAAATGCTTAAAAATTCTGTAATTTTGCCATACATACACACAGAAAACACACTCAAAACACTCATGTGCACACACACACACTACACCATACAAATACACACGCACACACACACAATCACATATACACCTGTATGTACACATGCAGACTCAAATGCCTTCAAACTTGTATATGTATATATATGATTTAAAATTTTATGAAACACATATTTTAAAATTTTGAGTTTATAAAGATAAATTGTTAAAATATATGGAGAATGCATGCATATTCATAGATGTTTGGGATAATGGGTACTTTTAAAAGTAGCTTTTGATATTTATTTCCTTTTTAAAATTAATTATATGCACCAAATACAATATCTGGAGCGTTAGGTAAAGACATTTGATAATAACTGGACATTTTGAAGCTTCTCACTGTTTCAGAATTTTCAGAATTCTGAAAAACATTTTAGAATTTTCAGAATTCTGAAAAACATTTCAGAATTGTGAACATTTAGAAGAATTTTCACTTTATACAGGTAATATATTATAGTATATTTTACATTAAAATTATTATTGCATATTAACATGATTCTACCTAGTTGTGTAATTATTATTAAAGTAATTGAAAGTACTTGAGAGTCACTTATATAAAAATTATATGATTAAAATATGATAAAAAGATATGATAAAAATATGATGAAAAGTATAAAAATTCTTAATCCATGGGTTATAGACTCAGTTCGGAACATCCACTTATATTTTCCCTTGAATGTGAGACTATAAAACAAATCTAGGATTTGAGTACATGGCAGAGCCTCAAAGGATCCTTCATGATCAGGTAAATACTACCTTGCAGTAAAATAAGTAAGGGACATTTCGAGTGTAGATGGAGGCACCAATGTACAGTWACCACAGCAGAGTGGTGTAGAAATGTGCATAAAGTGTACAGTGAATAATTGAGTCATGAGTAAAATAGGATGTGGAGTGCTGTAGGAACTCAAACTGTTCAAAATTTTGTTTTTGTTTTTGTTTTCATGTGTGCTTTGTTGCACTAAAAAATAACAGAAAATATATACAGGTATGGGTGCATATACACATATAACCATAATAATGTATATATTGTGATGGGAAGATTGAAATTTTGAGCCCTTCCTGGATGAAAGCAAGACCATACCTCAAAAAAAGGAAAATAAGTGGGAAAAATAGACAAAAATACTGTAGAAATAAATATTTCCCCAATTCCTAATAACAATTCCTATCATATACTACAATTTATTCTGTCTCACTTGTTATAATGGGTATTATTGTTACTAAAGTCTGATGTTTCTTTGTAAGCAACTGATTTTGTATGAAATTAAAATAAATTTTTTCTATTTACATGCAATTTTAGGTTCCAGATAAATCCTCATGAATTTGTGAAATCATATTCTTACAAAYCGAATTGCCAAAGACATGTACTATTTCTGCTGAACAGGCATCCCTCTTTTAATGAGGAAAACTCCAAAGTCCAGAATTATAGAAATTTATCTCAGAAAACACAGGAAATAAATSATGGAGATGAACAAAGAAGTTATTATCATTTATCCATCAACTTTGCTATCATCATTAAATTTCAAGGAACGGTATTCTGTTGAGGTAGATAAGAAAGGACTTAAGATGTATTTCCAAATTATACCTTGCAATTTATGTAAGCTTCAGTTATTTCYGAATCTATTGGATTTTTATTTTTTACTAAAACATTTTAATCATAAAAGTGTTGTTAAATTTAATTTCAAAGTAATAAGAAAATAGAATTATGTTATTGCAAAAAAACTATCACATTATTGTTACGTTGATTTGATTTCCCGAAAGAACACAATGTTACCATGGAAAAGTCACTTCTCTGCAGGTTCATATAATCTGAGTCCATGTTTCAGAATATATATACATATATATATACAGCAACAAACATTCTAATAAGCAAACAAAACCAAAAACAAAGCAAAGCAATTCCAGAGAAGACATTAGGAGCAGACAATCTAGGAAGCTAAACTGTGAACAGACAAGACCTGTGGGTGTCTGTGTACCAGGGTCCAACCTACAATTGGAACTTAATGAGAGGTCACAGTGCCAGCATTAGAAGCAAGAACCAAGAAGATACTAGAGTCAGGGAGATGCTAAAGATAGGAAGTGATAGTTATGCCTCTAGTCCCAACATTCTTTTCATTTTAACTGAATTATCATAAAAGATCAACAAACAGACAAGACAAAATACCATGAAGAAGATGGTATTAAGAATTTCTCAGAACTGAAGTTTTAATTATTTTCCAGAACATAAAAATGTAGTAAGTTAAATATTTAAAAATGAAAACTAGTTTGAAGTGTGAAGAATAATAACAATTTTTAGTGGTGGATTATTTTCATCAAAGAAACAAATAGTWTACCTGAATGAATTAACATTTGCAACTATATATTGGAAGGAGATTCTATGAGTTTTGAAAGTAGTAAGGTTGGAGTGTAAAAGTAATACCTTATTGGGTAAGAAAGAAACAAGGTAGAGACATGGAGGATTGAGAAAGTCCACAAAAAGACATTGTAACAGCTGAGCCTGCTGGCTCACACTCTCATACAAAGACACTAATAGCAGAGCTTGCTGGCTCAAGGTCACACATAAAGACAGTGTAACAGCAGGTCTTGTGGCTCTGGAGACAGAGGCAGGTGTTTTCTGTGAATTCAACCTGGCCTATATAATGGCTTTTGTGGAAGCCCAGTGTACATGGTGAGATGGTCTTAAAGAAAATCTTAACAAAACATTTAATTGGCATGGTAATTTAATTAAATTAAAAATACAATTAAAATATTTAATTATTTAGACTACTGCAACAAAGACAATTTAGCTTAAAACAGGTTTGATGAAATTATCATTTTTAGTACTCAATATAAAGAATATTATAATCTACAAGAACATGCATATCAAGAATAAAATTGGTTCTTCTATCAAGACCTTGGCCACATTTTAATGTTTTTGATTTATATCTGTAGACTCATTAACTTGATCTGAGCTCTCCTATGTATCTAATTTGTATACATAGTAGTACAACAGGGTTTGATTTAGGATTAATTGTTCATTCAGCAAATATTATCATATATGAAGCTTCAGCTAAAATAAATTGTGTACATTTATCAAAACATGTTTCATACCTTAATTTTAATTTTAACTGAGCTAATATAGTTGAGCAAATTAATGTGACATAATGAATTTTATGTTTAAAAATAACTTCAGAAAATTTTTGAATGTTTTATCTCAAGCAATGATAAATATTTGAGTATATTTTTTCTCCCAATAACATCAGAGGCTAGACAGATAAAGTCTCATCAACATTACTGCATAAAAATGCATTCCATTGCTGTACCATACTTGCATTTAAAAGATATATTGTGATATTCAGTGAGTAAAGTATTCTGAATTCTAGATAATGTCTGACTCAAGTGAATCATATTTGCTTGAATCTTTTTGCAGGTAATTTAACATAAATACCCCAAATATATGTTTTTGGACATCTTTTTCCTGAACTATCCAATGACTCCATGTGTTCTCCATTTTCATAATTTGCAGTTACTTCTAAATTGCTGAACTAAAAGACACTATCATTGTGGTCTCTGGATGTGGCCATTGATGATATTTCTTTTGGTATATGATAATGAAACAAGAAGTGGAAGCAAGAAGGACTTAACAGGAGGGGATCAGTGTAACATTCTTCTAAAGGCATAAGCTGGGGAAAATTCAATTCCAATTCCCAAGAAATAAGCTTACAATTTACTTAATGTATACTCAATTTGACTGATTTTAATGATAAAATATGTACTTGTCTACTTAAGATCATTATTTCATTTCAGAGGGAAAAGGAGAAAAAGAGAAAGAAGAGGGGGAGGGGCCTTGCTTTATAATTTTCTATACTATTATTTTTCAAACCAAATAACTTATTTTAAATTTCCCCTGAGCTGGTAAGCCTGTGGACCTTTGATATTCGAGGGTGACTACAACACTATATAAAGCAACTCTTCAGAACTTGTAAGAGTTTCCACAGCACCTGGAAGTCTCACAAGAACAGCTGAGCTCCTACATGGAAAAGGGGAAGCTTGGTAGCAACAGGACAGGGAGTTTCAGTGCACTCATGTCTACTTTGTCCCTTGGTAGATTTGACTGACACAAAGCACTGAGGATTAATGATGTAGTTCCTATAATATTCTTCACAAGTTGGTGCATTTCTTTGATTATGTCTACATATATCTTTAGATATGGACCTTCAATAGAGAAATTTTAAACCTTTGAAACATTATACTAAAATTATCACAATTATTAATTGCACATCGTTTGAAAGCAATAAGTAAGACATTTTTCATGTCACTATATCTGTCACTGAAGTCTTGGTTGTATAGTATTAATATGAACTGATAACAGTGTTATTAAACTTAATGCAATTTGTAAATTTTAATTTCGAATATAAATTTTTTTTGACAAATAAACAAATCCAAGTCATTTGATCCCTTAATTAAAAGAAAACAGTGAATAAAAAAACCAATATGGCAAGCTGCTTTTAGCAGCCTAACCTTACATTTGACAGATCTGTATCTTTTTTTGTAGCAAGGAATGTAAGTTTATGAACATAGTCACTATGCTTGTCATCTTGTACTCTTGGACTTATGTGAGATGTCTTTTCTGAATCTTCAGAAAGGACATAAAGTGACTAGAACTAACATTGGCATCCACAGTACAAAATATGTTAAATTAATGTGAATTTTGCACATCAGGAAAATTATCTTTTATGACTCTCTCTAGTGTAGTATGGTGGAACTGCATAAGCAAATCAGGAAATTAAAGAGAAGAATCATATATCAATAATTTGGAGAAAAAATAATGTTATGTCCACCCTGATAGTTCATGTTTTAGAATAGAAAGTGTAATTTAAATTTTAGTCTTGAATATTTCAAACCCACAGTTGAGTTCTGGAAATTGCTGAACAAACCATTCAGACAACTACCTCAGTCAAACAGGGCTAGTTTATTGAACATTAAGACTGATCAATCAGAGATAGTATAGATTCGTGATCTGAACTATGMCACTCAGCTAGAATGCTATAAAGCTTTTAAGGAAATCCATAAACATCTGCCAAGTTATTTTACCGATCAGGATTTAGGGATAAAGGACTTCCTTAGGAACATGTTTTTGTTGTACATTTATCCTTGTCCCATTGTTTGGGTTATTCAACTGTGACAGGAAACTTGCTTTGCCTATCATTCATGTCTTAACTTGCCGAATAGGATATCAATTACCAACATGCATGTYGCTTTCTTTCAARTAGGAAGTCAATTTCCAGGGAGGTCTTGGGAACTTAAAAGTTTATTTTATCCTACACAAAATTCAAGTCTTATTCAAAATGGCTTTTTAAATTGGTTCAGGTGTCTCTCTTATGTTGGGGTGCATCTCAGGGGCAGCTTATCATACACAAGTAAAAGATGTGCTTTTGTGTCATTGGTTTGTGTTCAAGCTTATTGTGGCTAACTATACATAGGAGTTCTAATGGACTTCTATTGTGATTGGTTCCCAAGAACACAAAAGCAAAGAACATAACAGAGTAAACAGTTAACTTGAGCATGAGAACKTTTCCTAGTAGTAATCGTTACTATAAATTACTATATACTATATTTTGCTTGTAACATTAGAAACAGCTTAAAATGGCTGGCTAGACAGGCATCAGTTTTCCAACACCTACATTGTCTTTCCATAAAACAATGAAGACATTGTATGTGCACTGAGTAATTCTTTTATTTCTTTACAAGATAATTTGAAAAGACAAGAAATGGTTATCAAAATTAAATAGAAAATCAAGAAATTCTATGCTGGACAATGCAATTTTTCCAAGTAAGAAGCCATTCATATACACCAAGTATCAGAAAGTCACAAACTATTGGTAAAAAAAARRGGGGGGGGCTCATTTATAAAGATAAAGTTGCAATTCAATGACCTAGAGATAGGCAGGTAGTCTGTGATTCCCCATGGAAGAAATGACACCCTGATTCTACTTTAAAAGTATATACTAATATTTTCTAAGATTCTAGACAACTTTATCAAAACACTCACTAGAACACTGCATACACATGTTTCRATTTAAACTGTTTAGTTTTAAATAAGATAAAGATAATTCATTCAGTGTGTAAAATATTCTCCTTCTTAAACCACATAGCCAAAATCCATATACTGCCATTACACATTTACCTATCATTTGAGAGCAAAACCTGAAATTAAGGCTACTGATGTAACTCAGTGGAATACTTGCCTAGCATTCAGGAAGCCCCAGGTTTCAACCATAGCACAAAGGAAAACATGGAGAGGTGGCCTACAGCTAATACTTGGGAAGTAGTTGGAGTAGCAGTCAATACTGCATTCAAGACTACCTGGGCAATGTGTGACCCGTTCTCCAAACAGATTAATGAAAGAATTGTAGAAGTCAAAGTGCCACAAGGATAAAGTGATTTTCCTTCATGAAAACAGAAGTAATTCTTTAAGAAAACTTAACAAAGAACCCTGTATATCCATCAGAACTTTAGCATATATGAAATAAATTAGAAGCATGTAGTGAACAAAGACACATCCAATAGCACATGGAAGTCTTAACACTAAAAATATAAGCAGTAATAAAAATTAATGTCCCTAAATGAGACCACAGGAAAATTTACATTCAATTAATGAAAACAGCGAGCATTATATTTTCAAGTTCACATCCAATGTTCACTGACAATGGTAGTATGATAATTCATTAAATAAAAGCCAGTGTGTTTAAAAATTGTGAAAATTTTGAGTAAGTGAAAATTTATAGAATATATTGGTCATATATATTAAAGTTGTCAGGAAAAAGAACATGCTAAACATTAAAAAATACTATAAAATATACTAAAATATAAATAAAATCACATTTTAATTAATATTTTAAGGCGGGATATACCAAATGAAACCAAGATATATAGAGTACAGGTAGAACAGAATCTACATAAAAATTGCCAGCTTAGATATTAAAAGTTATTGTTTACATTAGTCAAAGCTCTCCAGGAGAAAATAACCAATAGAATAAAGGTTTTTCAAAGGGGGCTTATTGGGTTGGTTTACACAATTAGTTATGGATTGTCCAACAATGTCTGCCTTTATCCTGAATAGAATGAGAACTCTGTAGTTGCCAAATGCATGAGGTTACTAGCCTCAGTAGGGCCAAACTGTTGTTGTAAGACCCGTGGGATTTCTGCAGAGCCACTGTTCTTCAATCCACAGTGAAAAGGTGAAAAAGCTGTGTTCTGATTTCAGGGAAGGATATGTAACAGTCATCACAGCAGCAGAAGAAGGATGAGCTATCTAGTGAGATATGAAAGCAAACAGATTTCACCTACCTTGTAAAAGGCAGTAGTGCTTTCTTGGCTCTTGTTTCATTTGGGCTGGCACTGATGATTCACTACATCTAGAATGTAGCTTCCCATGCTAATTAAACCAATGGAAAACACCATTAAGAGTTGGTCCAGGCTTCTTGACTCTTTGTTGACTGTAAATCTAACAAAGAGTAGCCATCACACTGTGGAATATTTGTTCCCTTGCCAATGACTCCAAGAAGACATTAAAGGACTGAAGGAGCTGAAGGGGTTTGCAACCTCATAGGAAGAACAACAATATCAACCAACCAGACACCCCAGAGCTCCAAAGGACTAAACCACCTACCAAAGAGCACACATGGAGCTACCCATGGCTCCAGACGCATATGTAGCAGAGGATGGCATTGTTGGACATCCATGGGAGAAGAGGCCCTTGGTCCTGGGAAGGCTTGATGGTTCAGTGTAGGGGAATTCCAGGGCAGGGAGGCTAGAGTGAGTGGGTGGATCAGGGAGCACCCTCTTAGAAGCAGGGGGAGAGGAGATGGGATAAGGGGTCGAGGGGAAACCGGGAAAGGGGATAACATTTGAAATGTAAATAAAATATCCAATAAAAGAAAAGAAAAACAATAAATTAGTTTACAGAAATTTAATTGTATAATGTACCGACACACATAATCTTTTCTCATCTATTTTGGTTTATTCAACAGTTCTATGCCCATCTCTCAATGTTGAGGAATCAATAGTTCCTTTTTTATCAGAACTGCTATTCTTCATACTATACATGAATATTTATTTGGCCATTAATGTCTTGAGGGGCATTGGGTTCATTTTCAATTTTTGATTGCTCTGTATGAGACATTTGTCATGATCTGTACACAAGAATGTATGCGAGTCATTGTCTTTAACTCTTCTGAGAGAATGATACTTATTCTAATTAGATAGTGCAATGTGACTTAAGCAAGCATACTACCTATGCATTGAAACAACTCCAGGAACACCAATCACATGGCAGTGCATGTTGCTGTAACTTGAGGTCTGACACACATACTTCTGCAAATTATCCATTTCTTCCTTTATACTTTTTATAACTTTTTTGATTCTCATTCCAAAGTTTATATATTACTATGTAGTCTCAACAAATGGCTTATAAATTAGATAATAAAAATGGGATTATTACATGTGAATTTTAGATTAATATTTGAGTTGTCAGAATGTTCATTCCTTTCTGCAGTGAAGTGTACCACAGCTGCTGTTTTTTATTTTATAATATC
>BDUI01007028.1:26607-37390 GCA_002335545.1 Apodemus speciosus
AGTGCACAGTCTCGAGGGGAGAGAGCTGCAGAGGATAGTTAGCTATCTAGGAAGTCATTTCAAAGAAAGACGTGGTAGCTTAGCTGAAGTCACTGTGAAGAGTAGACACATCCTGCATGAGGCTGCTGGGGTCCTCACTACCTCTGCCTCCACCTTAATTCACACAGTCAGGACAGGGTTTGAAGTGAGTGTCTGTTTTAGTTAGGGTTTCCATYGCTGTGAAGAGACACCATGATCAAGGCAATGCTTATAAAGGCAAACATTTAATTTGAGCTGGCTTACACTTTCATAGGTTTAGWCTATCATTATCATGGTGGGAAGCATGGCAGCCTGGAGGCAGACTTGATGCTGGAGGAGGCAAGAGCTCTCCATTTTGATCCTAAGGCAACCAGAAGGAGACTGTCTTCTGCAGGAAGCCAGGAGGGGGGGTCTCTTCTGTACTGGGAAGGATTTGAGCATAGGACCTCAAAGCACACCCCCACAACAACACATTTCCTCCTATAAGAACARTACCTATTCCAACAAGGATGTACCTCCTAATAGTGTCACACTTTTTTGGGTCAAGCATTCTAACACACAAGCCTATGAGGGCCAAACCTATTCAAACCACCACTGTGTCCATTCTTCAGGCAGCTTCTACTGCCCTAGCTGACTTCAGAAGCCCCAAAGGCAGAGCCTGGGAATGTGAAACTGAAGGGTACTGAGAGAGAAAAAGAATAAAGATGAAAAGGCTCTGAAATTTACAGGAAGGAAAGAAACACTCAGAGACAGCAATAGCACACGCAGGTCCCAGGCCTGACCATCTCCATGCGGCAGAACATCCAAGTCTAGGTGCCACAGCGTGAAGCCTGAGCTTCAGCGTGAGGCCTGAGCTTGGTATTTACTTAGAGAGAGTGGAAAGACATCTGCCACCATTGATAGGGCCTGCAGGGGTAGTTGAAGTGGCTCACAGGAGCTAGGTTATCTTCAGAGGGACTTGACATCATAAACTTTCTGGGTCCTTGCAGCTCTGAGCAGTCCATTACCACTTTTAACTCAGTGAAGCCATGCAAGATCCTTTGATTTCAACTTCTTTGGTGACACTTTGCCACTGGAGTCATGCACAGACTGCATTATGTTTCTGGTGTCTTCTTGGAACAATTTATGTACAGCTATCTGTTCTTGGGGCATCATGACAGAAATTCTCCATTCATAAACTCTATCCTCAAAAGACTGACTGAACACAGTATGGGCTCATGGAATCACACTCATGAGCTCATGTGAAATAGTCATAGTTCTATCAAAGCCCAGATTGAACTTTTGGCCCTCAGCTAAGGATCACACTAGTACATCTGCCATCTAGGTCTGCAGTCTTCTGGAATAGTTTCAGACTCATGCCCAGCAAGTACATCCTGTGGGTTCACTAGAATCTGCTATAATTAGAAGCCTTTTATTGTGTGTGTGTTTGTGTGTGTGTGTGAGTGTGTGTGTGTGTGTGTGTGTGTGTGTGACTGTGTGTTGTACAATAGGGTCATGAGCCCCACGGGTCTTCTTGCTTGCATATAAGAAAGGACTGGAGACTCTGCCCAGTGCATAGCCTCCCTGACTTCTGACAGAGGCTGACAATTTGTGGCAGATGTATTCGGGGGACATACCTCTTCTACTCTTCCCCCCAAGAATTATTCCACAAAGATGGACGGGTCCAGATCCCAAGTCTATCGGGAAGTCAAAGACGTGGACTTCAGAGTTGACAAACAGGGTGCTCCTTCCTCCCCTTGGAGCTCTTCCCTAGCCCAATTTCCTCCTCGGACAGTACTGATACGCTGCTGTGCTAAACGCAAGGCTGCAGTCCAAGGCTACCTGGCATATCCTTGTTTGCTTGACTTTGTCTCTTGACTTCTTGCCCAGTGTCAAAGATCTTTCTCCAGAAAAGAAAATGTCACAATCATTCAAGATGAAAAGACCAAGTCTCTTTTCATAACATGTCAAGAATGAATAGCAAGTGGAGTGCATAGCACTGGCCCAACACCTTAGGGCAGAAAGAAATCAGTAGGTAAGCAAATAAAAGTCTTAACAAGAACAGGTTTAGCCTGGTGCCATGGTAATAAACTTTGATGCTTTCCTTGTGATGATGATGATGAATGAAGCCAYGTCTAAACAAAGCCAAAGAAGACCCCTTACCATGTCTAACATGTCTGTGAACCTGATGTGACCTTTGTCATGAGGTTCAGTCTCAGAGTTCTTCATCAAGAAGTGTTCTAGGACATGGTAAGAATGTGATCGGACCAGTTTGACCAAGGGACTACAGGTTCAGGATGTGTTTAATTCACTTTCTTTGGAAGAGCTGTATTGAGGAAACAGAGACTACAGAAGTAGAAAGGAAGGCAACTAACAAAGTCAGAATGCAGGGAAAATGGAAACCCATGTTTTATCCTATCCACTCCTTCTGGATGGTTCTCTGAGAATATTCAGTGTGTCACCTTGGTGAGGCATCAAGAACAACAGCAGCTTGGCTCCGACGTTGAACTTGGAAACAGTTCAGGAACAGTGGCTTGGACTCTGCAAAATAAAGGGGGGGGGTGACACAGTCTGGTAGCACCTTGCACTTGAAGTAGGAAAGCTTCCAGAAGGAGCAACCCCAGTGAGGGTGACTGCTTGGTGACTAGGCTGTTGTGAGTGCTCCCCATGTCTGAGAAACCAGTCTGCACAACCTGTGTGAATCCTCCACTGTCTCCAAAAATGGCTCAGTTCCTAGCAGTGGGTCACGGTTACAACTGGGGTCAAGACATCTTCTATCTTCAGAAACTATGCAGGGCAAAGCTGAGTCAGGATCAAGACAGGGGCTGCACCTCCTGCTGGACCCGTTGCTGTGAACACTGCAGAGGCGGCAGAGAACAGGTACCAAGATGTCCTCACTGCTCTGCAGGAGCCAGGCCAGAAAAACTTTCCAGTTTGGGAATGAAAAGTAAGTACCTTCCTCTGTGTTGGTTTTAAATCCCCCATTTAACAGGTCACTTGCGGAGTGATGTGACAAGTGGGAGAAACATGGCCATGGGAGGGCCCAGATGCTTGTGTTTATTCTGGTTGTAAATCATCTTTTGGTGATGGTGAAAGTCATGTTGAAATTAGGGTACGTTAAAAGAATTTATTAAAAGGTGCTGCACATGCAGGCCACAGAGGAAATACATGTTTCTTTGCTGGAGATCTGAGGCTTGATTTATTGAACTTTGGGAATGGTCTTTGTGACCACATTCTAGGGCTTCAAACTCTGGCCCTCCACAGCCATTTCTGGGCAAGTTTCTCAGCAACTGCAGAAGAGAAACCTGGCCTGGGGAAGGGCTCAGCTCCGGACAGCAGGAGGGCAGTGTCTCAGCTGCCTTCTCAGGCAGGAGATCTCTAGGACCTCCTACTTCATTGGCTTTACAAATCAAGGACCTAAGAGAAACCGGATTATCCCAGCAACTCCTTGAGGATTACAATGGCGCCCAGTGTTTTGTAATTGCTGAAAAGACACTGGTCCTCATCCCAAATTCCATATGCCAATCCTTCTCCCTCCCAAGGAAGCCTAGAAGCCAGGATAATAAAGGTAAAGCTTATAAGACCCTTATATCTTTAATTCCATTTAAAGACATTATGACAAAGCTTTCTTTTTCTYGTTGGGCTGGAAGAGGCCTTTCTGGACACAGTAGGGCAGGGTTGAGCTGAGAGTTAATGTCTCATGTATTCATGGGACCGTCCATGGGGTCCTTCTGGAGTTTCCACAGTCAGTAGGAGCTTTTGGCCTTTCCATCAGGGATATAGGYAAGAAAGYGGGCAGTGCTGCCTTAGCACAGACACAAACACTCCCAACTAGAGTGACAGACCTTCCCAGGCAGCTCTTCTGCCCTTTCTTTATCTCCAGTTATAAAAGCAGTGCCAGGTTTTCTCRTCAGCCACAGCCATGTCTCCAAATGGCTTTTCAGTGTCAGGCCCATCAGGAAATTAACTCATCAAGCAGTGACAGCTGCTAATTTTTCCCCTTCTATGTCAGATGGCTCGCCCGCTGGAGCTAATCATGAATCACCCATCCCTGATTAGAAGGTGCTTCCGAAACGTATAACTGCCACCCCAGCTAACTTTTTCTCCATGTAAAATGATATCAGCCTAGAGGAGTAGAAAACGAATTGTCTTCTCCAATGTGACGGAAGAGGAGAAGGCTGCTTAAGTTACCGTGTACCCTCTTATATTATGGGCTAGTATTCTACACCGAGAGAAGAGACAGACACTGTTTTCTGCTGTGCTAACTGAACGGCCTTTCCTGCTCCCTAGTCCTGGCTGACTCAATTCTCTGCTTAGACCTTTCCTATCTTTTTTCTCCAAGAAACAAGTGTGACTGAGGTGGGGCTTTCTAGGTGCCRTGTAGTGGGGGTCAAGCTCCTCACAGAGAAATTGGGTGGGGCTAGGCCATGAGTCTTGGCTGTGTTCTAGCTGGAGATGGAGCTAACATGGAGTAAGSTTCACTCTCCGTCTTCTAGCTCTTTGCAATTCCTTTGCTTGAGCAAACTTCTGTCTAATGCACCTACAGTCCTTTGAGGTGCTCCTTTTAAGAATCTCCTGTTAGCAAGACGGCTGCTAATTGACCAGGATCTCCACTAAGGTTATCTGGTAGACCTGGAGGTCARTTTGGGATCTGTTAGATCCTCTATCTGCCTCAAGTTTCAGTGCTGTCTGGCCAGCTTAACCTGAGTCCCTTGATGTCAGAATTCYCTCTATAGAAATTTTCCATCCTTACAGCCAGCCCAGCTCTTCCTAAAGCTTCAGAACSGAGCTCACTTTGATCCTGAGCTTTCTTTTCTTTCGTGGAAGTACCTCGGATAATCCGTGGCTGCTATCTGGCTATGTTTTTTCACATACTTTGAGCTGGTCGGTTGGCAGGGATTCCCAGAGCCATATGAACCCAGCYGTAGTACGTGCACTTAAACTACTTGGTCCTTCACAGGAAACCAGTATGGGAAAGCCCCAGCGCCTTCACCAGGATGTYTGGTTTACTTTGTGGCAAAGATGTGTAGCAGGGGCTCTTGCTCAACTCTTGRGGAGGGTTGAGGCCTCTCACAAAGGTGATCACGTGAGTCAAATTGCAGCACCACATTGAAATGACCATTTGTGACAGGAAGTTCTGTGACTAGAAATGGCCATTTTGCTTTGTGACTATCCCCGAACCTATTAACAGCAAACACTGCTCAACTTTCAGCATGGAAGCTGAGATCTAAGCCACATGTATATGCTATGCTGACTTGAAAATCAGTCTTCCTGGCATGCAGATATCCTTGGGGCTGGATCATTCAATTGGCTGTAGCTTAATATAAACATGGTCTTCTGGGGTTACAATCTCTACATAAAATGTCATTGGCTGGGCTCTTACTTCTTTAAAATTGCCACATTTTCTCGGGGGAAAAAAAAAAAACCTTAAGGACAGCTGTGAGCTCTGTGGACTCGCTGTGTCGTCTTTATAGACAATCCAYGCTGCAGTGAATGTCCTTCGCTCGCTCGCAAACCCTGCCATGCCTCATTATTCTGAGGCACACATTTGTGTATGTGCTTCTTAAACTCCCTTACATTCCAATAGTTGTGTAATGAGAGAGAAAAGAGAGGTAACATTAACCTGGCTCTATAGGTAATTACAGGGTACAGTAGCTTGGAGAAGCCTTCGGAATCTCTCCGAGTCTACGAACACCTTCTGTACCTTTTTTTTTTTTTTTATGCAAAGACCTGCTCTTTTCATCGAGAATACAATGTGATTGCTGGTTTGACACTGCAGGCTACACTGGTTTTATGAAGGATTAAATGCCACCTGAGACATATTTATCCTAAATAAATCACACACGGTAAACTACAGCATGTCAGTGTCAGCGCCCTGGACTGGAGCGGAAAGGTTAGCCATACAGGGCTCCGCAAAGGCAGGAATTAGCATTGAGCCTCAGGACCGCAGGGCCGTGCGCGCCAACTGGCGAGATGATCAAGAAGAAATATCTCCACTGGAAAACACCCCGCCCCCCTTAACATGTATGAGGAACCTGGAGAGGGCCATCACTTTGTAAAGGTCACCTCTATCCTGATAACAAACGGGAGCTGCTCCTGTCACTGTTGGGCAAAGACACTGTAAGAGGAGCCGAGGAGCCCTGCCATTTTTAGGAAGCAGGAACAGTCACACTTAGCTAATTGACTCGGTGTCAGAGATCAAGTTTTACCTTTTCTTATCTTTTCCTTGAAGGGTGGGTGGACAGAGGGACACAGCTCAAGGCAAAGCAACCAGRAGGCCAGAGGCCAGTCCCAGTGCTTCGTCCAGTCGCCTTAGGGAGGGACGGAAATGGAACTCATCCTGACAGACTGGCTCCCTGTCCTGAACCATGACAGACCGGGCCCAAGTTATTTGCCAAACACTGATGCAATGTCGCTGGGCTGCAGCCATCGTCTGCTATGTATGAAAGTGGTTAGAGTAGAGGGGGGACTTCTGTGGCAGGCTGGTAGTTAGTACATCACCACCTTTAGTTTAATGCTGTAATTTTATTTCAAAGAAAACAACAAGAACAATTCTGCCTCTGAGGAATGGGGCTATTTTACAATTTTGAAAACAAGACAAAAAGAGCAATGGAATCAAGAAAGGTCACCAGAACGCCACCTGCATCCTGCACTAGCGGGGACTCACCATGGAGCAGGCCGTGCTGGGGGAGGGGAGGAGGGGTGGCGTCTGCTGTGATGGTCAAGGACAGCCTTCCCATACTCTGAAAGTCACAAAAAAATCCTGCAAAAACGATACTGATACAAACAAATATTTCATATAAAAAACAATGAATGATATTTTTCATAGTGGAYATTTCATGTATGGATGTTATGGTATGAAATGAATTCAGAATGAGAATTAACTGTCTCAACCCAGGGGGACTGTAACTGAATAAAAATCTCAAGCCTTTTCTCAAACCCCAGATGAGAGAATTCTCGTGTACAGAATGGCTGTGGTGAAGGAATCCCCTAAAATATTTGCAGAGAGGAAATTTATACATAAAATGAATTAACAGGCTTCCTTTGGTCAGGGAACACCATTATCTTAAACTTAAAATAACAATAAAAATAAGGTGTTCACGGAGTCAAGATCACTGTGTTGACTGCTTGGTAGCTCCGGTTTTAATCGACTGAGGGAGGAGGTGCGCAGCTGCAGGCGCGGAGGGTGAGGCTAGCGACTGCTTCCCATAGASGACGCCATTTTTTGATGACTAAACTGGGAACTTGTATGGGAGAAAAACCAGGGAAAACTGCTTCTCACCACAGTGGTGCTCGGGGCGAGGCCATCAGCAGAGAGCCCAGTGACCAGCCCTATGGCACAGGCTCATCCTGCCTACCCCTCTTATTAGCTGCTGGGCAACCTAGGTGTAGGCTTGGCTTTCTGCCCTCCTTGGGTGCCTTTTTAGTGGCCGATGTCACCCCTGCCTGAAGGGCTTGTTCAGCACACCTCTGAAGTAAACATGTCACAGTTCAGTGGCCTCGGTGTGGCCCAAGTGGGTCTCTGCATCCTGCCCAGCCCGGCATGGAGGCCTGCCTCATGCTTCTTGGAGCTCGTTGCTTTCTCTTTGGCTCTGGATCACCGTGGCTGCTGGGGAGCCATCCTGGGTATAGATGACCATGCTTGTCAACTGTTCCGTGTTGCCTGCACCCACAGCCTCAGCACTGAGTGCAGCCCCGGCCTGCAGGATCTCTGGAGAGCTGGCGGTCTCTATCACAGTGTGGGAGTAAACCCCTGTGTCCTCCTGTACGCCCGGAGGCAACTCTGTCACGATGTAGTGGGTGGCGCCCTCGGGGAAACTGCTACTGGATTCACGGACCATGGCTTGGACCAGCTCTTCTGTTACAATGATCTGAGAGATCTCTCCTTCCGACTCTACCAGGTCCATGTGCTCCGCTGGCACCCGCAGGCCATGGGTCTCAGCCTCCTGCATGATGAACTGGGAGCCTTCTCCAGCCACCATGTGGACAGCGCCCTCCTCGTTCACAATGACTTGAGTGACGCCGTCCTTTATCAGCTGGCTGGCTGCAGCGGTGTCACAGACAGCGAACTGGAGGACTCCCTGAACCATCTTCTTGAAGGCCACCTGGGCTCGTTCCTGAGACGTGATGATGGCCGAGGGACGGACAACCTGAGTCAGTACTTCCATGGCTGCTGGACTCTCCTGAACATCTTGGAACAACTGAGCCTCCGTGGCGGCCTCTGTCCTGGCATGATCATGGGCTGCTTCCTGACTGGGCAGCTGGATCAGCACGTCCTTGTGGCTGGGCCTACCTTTCTCCTCATGCCCCGCTCTGCTCTCCACCTCGCCCAACTCAGTGACAGCACACAGSAGTGCATCTAAGGCTGAGGAGTTGTCAGACGGAGGGACTCCAGCCTCRGAGAGACTTAAGATCTCCTGCTTGGTGACCTGCTGTATGACAGCGCCACCTGGACTGAGGGCCTCATCCACACTGTGACTTTCCATGGAACCCCCCATGACAACCACCTGGGTGGCTCCGTCTGCCAACTGCTCGGGGAGGATGGGTCCAGGTACCACACTGCCCACATGCGACCCATTTTGACTTGTGGCAATGACCTGCCCATGTTCTGTGATGTGTACCACCCTGGCCACTTGGCCAGCCATCGCCAGTGTCTGCAGTGTGGCCGCAGCAGTCTCTTCCACAGAGGCATCCAGGGCAAACTCCCCATCATAGCCCTGGATGATGATGACCTGCTCGACCTGCTCAGGGGATGGAGCCTGTCTCTTGCTGCTCCTCAAGGACTTCTCCTTGACAGGCGACTCCTCTGCCAGTGTGGCTGCAGTGAAGGGGCTGTCTGTCTCCACAAAGGTGGCTCCTTGCCCTTTCAGGCGGCACTCATAGGACTTGGACACAATGCCTGTGGGAGACAGAGACCAGTTAGAGTGTGGAACGAGAACTTCAAGATTCAACTTAGCCATTTCTGCAGCTGCTCTGCAGCCTCGGGAGGCCGCTCACTAGCGGGTGCCTTTACAGGCTGTGACCAGATCCACTCCTTCCCGTGCTCATGGGCGTCTGTACACACCTGACTCTTTGCAGGGTTGCTGCTGTGCACGTCCTGGGGTGGGATAAAGACCGCTCCTTCTGTGCGATGGTTAATACTGTCAACTCGACAGCATCTCCAATTACCACAGCCAAACCTGTGGACATGCCTCTGAAGGACTGTCTGAATGAAGTCAGCCTCTGAGCATGTCTGTGAGGGATTTCTGAGTCAGGGTAACAGAGGTGGAAAGCACCACCTTAACTGTAGGAGATGCCATTCCACGGGCTAAGGCCCTGGACTGAACAAAATGGAGCAGGCGAGCTGATTCCCGGCGTCCTGACAGCACCCACATGTGACCAGCAGCTGCGCTCCCGACCCAGGCCTTCCCTGCCCTGAGGGACTGTGTCTCCTTTAAGTTGTTTCCGTCAGGCATTGTGTCACAGCCGTGAGAAAACCACTGCACTTGGTCCCTCTCACGTCCAACAGGGAGACCCAACAGGAAAGCCAGCAGTAGGACCTTTTAACCCAAAGGAAACCTTTTCTTAACGCACCAACACCAAGGACAGTATATTTGTTTAATCAATAAAGATAATGAAAGCTTTACACATTAAATTAAAAAGTATGTTACAATAAATGCAGCTGTAAGAGTTCATGGCAACAAGTATTTACTGAACCAAAGCGAGAGGCGGCCCAGTGTGACTGTGGGAGCCGTGTGGGCGGAGCGCTGTGTTAGGTCCAGGCACAGAAAGACAAAGGGCCTGGCACTTGGCGTCTGGAACCAGGTCTCTCAGAGGAGGCCTGAAGGGCAGGCTCTGAGGGCGCAGGTAACAGTTCATCCCATCTGTTCAGTTCAGGTGCTCAGCATGGGAGAGGAGACAGTCAACGAACCACTGCCTGCCCACATTACCAGTGGCTCGGCACCATGGAAGGCAGTGCCCAGCATGGAAGAGGAGACACAGTCCTCAGAGCTTCATCTGACACAATGGGTCGGACACCGTGGGAACCAGAGGACAAGCACAGGTGCAGAGATGAACAAATCCCATGCCCGGGCTCTAGAGATAAAGGACCTGCCGAAGAGCCGTGAGCTGGGCCTCCAAGGACGGAAGACCCTAGACGGTAGGGCCGAGAGCTGTGCAAAGGGCACAGCACAGGYTCCTGGGYATGCTCACATCCATGCCACAGCGGCTGTGCCGAGAACCTGTTGGATGCTTTCAGACAGACAGACGAGGTTGTGACACAGGGCAGCCGAGCACGTGTCCCCACGTCAACCTCAAGTCCCTCCTAGTGAGAGCACAGTGGCTCTTCTGAAGACGCAGCACGGCCCCTGGGTGTGGGCAGTGCTGACAAAGGTGAGACGGCTCATCCTCTTGTGGGATGAGTGGCCGGGGGACGGGTAGGGGAGAGGACAGATGGGAAGCCTAACAACCGCCTGACAGCGGCCCAGCTCTGCCCTGCCAGTCTCCCAGCCATTCCAGTTTCAGGGCCATGCGCCCAGGGCCCTGTCTGCCAGGAAGTCAGGGTGTATGACAGATGTGGGCACACACATGGACACCTTCATRACCTCACCTAGATGTCCATAACTCAACAGGGTAAGAAGAGATGGGAACCGGCTGCTGTTTCCACAGAGGACAGACGGCTCTGATTACAGTTCCGGTTTTCTCSCCTCCCCTCACACCTGTGCTCAACGTTCCCTCCATCAGCAGCACCTGCATTTCTGACACAACTCTCACTCTCAACGAACTGTGCAGAGCCCATTTATTTATT
>BDUI01007030.1:47511-59669 GCA_002335545.1 Apodemus speciosus
ATGAGAATACATCCGTCAGGAAGGAAATGTGTGCTCTAGCTGAGATGTGCAAAAAAGGTGGGGGAGACAGACAGGACAAATCTCTCAGGAAGGTGCAAGGGGAAATTGGATTCTTGCTGCCAATACAAGAAAGCAAAGAAACTGAGGATGGGAGAGAATCTTTGTTCCTGCAGTCTTTGGACAGCACAGGTTGCCATGGGGAAGACACAATGACACGAGACAAGTCATATGGGTGAAGACCTTGGATGCTATTGGAGCTCCGACATACCTTTCATAATTAGGAGCACTCATGACCTTGAGCACAGGAGAGAGYGATCAGGTCTACACTGAGTGGGGATGAATAGAGAGGTGGCATCTGGTATCCTGGGTCATCGGACCCTTTGGACTTGCCCTTCCTGAGCTGGTTATAAACCACTGATCAAGACAGAGTGAACTATGGTGCAGAATTCAATAGTGCTTAAAAACTACAGACTTTACCATCTCTGTATGCCTAATCAGCTGGCCTGTGATCCTACCATCATGTTCCCATTGATAAATGGAAGCTTTCATTCCAAGCAAGCAGTTTTGAATGCCTTGTATCGCTAACCTGCTAGTGAGAAATGACTTCCCTGCAGATGAAGACTTGCTTCATATTGCAAAGGTTCCTCTACTTTAAAGAAAACTGAAAATCTTCCAGAAATATGAAGCATCTAGGGGCTCAAACCATGAAGACATTCACAGTTGTTCCCACGGCATCGGACAAAAGGACAGTCCACCAGGGAGGCCCTCGCTAACCACAGAGTGGACTGTTTATACGCTCCCTAAATACATACACACACATACACCATAACACACACATACCACAGACACTCAACATATGATATACATAGCATATATATACACCACATGCCTGCACACCATATACACACATCCCACATATACACACAGCACATACATATCACATATATATATACGTATGTATACGTGCATGTATACATGTACATATATACACCACATATATATACATACCACATGCCTGCACACCATACATACACACATCCCACTTATACAGACAACACATACATATCACATATTTATATATGTGKGTATATTATGTATATATGTATATATATACATGTATATGTGTGTATATATGTATATATATTATATATGTAATATGTGTGTGATATACCACAAATACTCAACATATACCACACACAACATATACACACCACACATACTTGCAAAACATAAGTATACACATCATACCACATACATAACCACTAACACATAAACAACACATAATACACACATGCACACAAATGATACAACAGAAAGGGAAAACTTCTTGTGAAGTTTTCCTAAGATAATTAAGAAACCTAAGAAAACAGTCACACCCCAAGTTCCACTGTGTTGATGAAATCCCAGCRCACCTGTCTCCTTTGGCTCACTTTGAAAGCAGCACTCTGAAGCTACTAAAGAAACCTAATGCAAAATAATAATGATTTCATGGATTTTTGTTTGATTTTAAGGAGGCAAGAATGATGGAGAAGGGGCCCGGGTCCCAGTTAGTGATGCAGAACTCAYAGCAGATGTGCACATGAACATGAATGAACACATGTGCACATGAACATGAATGAACACATGTGCACATGACCATGGCAGGTGTGCACATGAACAYGGATGAAGCAGAATCTCTTCCACTCTGGGTTGCCAGTGTGCCCTCTCCTTTCCTCAAACAAGGCATTTGTGTCTTCTTTCTCCTGCATGTTTTCTGGGTCTTACTCAATATCCAAAGCTTCATGCTGCCAAGTCTAAATCCTTAATTATCAAAAAGGTTTCTACTGTGTACTTGAAAAAATACAACTCAAGATATGTAAGAAAGTATGCCATAAAACTACAGATGCTAGCGCAAATGTGCTCAGTGGGAACATTAATAACTGTGTAAATATTTTAACGTTTTATTTGAGTAGAATTTTAAACCCTGAAACAGAAAGAATTTAGAATTCCTTTCCATCTCCCATTTCCCAAACATTACCATTCATCACGTAGGTGTGTTTGGATATGTATAGAGGCTGGAGACTAAACACTGAATGGTGTATCTCCCCAAGACCACAGGTTCATTATCAAAGTAAGACAAGGAACARCGCCACTGTTCATACCTTACACAGGTTTCACTCAAACATCAACTGTTCAATGTTCAATTAAAGAAAAAAGAAGAGAGAGAGATAGGGAGAGGGGGGGAGAGAGCCCAGATCACCATGTGGCCCCTATCACCTGGGAACTCACAACCATCCCCCACTCCCAGCTTCCCAAGTGCTAGGGTTCAGGTAAGCCCCGTCATGCCATCAGCTGGTTTTGACTGAGACTTGTATCAGCACTTGAACACTTTTGTATGAATAGATGTTTTTTTCTATACATATGTGTGTGTTTGTGTGTGTATACATATATGTGGGGGGGRATGTGTATATATGTGTATATATAGCATACATGTGTATAAAGCCATTCACTGACAAGTACTTATGCTRCCCTAAGAACACACAGTCATCTGTTTATATTTCACTACTTCTTTTCAATTACTACTTTCAAATACCTGGGGATGAATTACCTGGGCCATGTGATAATTCTATATTTCACTCTCTGAGGAACCACCTAACTACCATTATATACTTATTAGTGCCTACTAAGTTCAAGCACTCTTTTACACAGAGTAGTGTGAACACCCACGAGCCAGCACCCCAGCCCTTCAGCTAACTRACTGTGATGACCRTTTCCCTAAAGGAAAGGCAGAGTTATAATTCCTATGGGTGTTTGGCTTTACAGAAAATGAGTACTAGACCAAGTCATCATAATGGATCCCCAAATTTCAAAAAGCCTCTTTTCTCTAAATATTCATAATTTAAGTGTCTGTAGGTAAGTAAACCTATTTTCTCAATTAATGCTGCTAACCTTCAAGTAAGTCAAACTTGTCTACAGCWCCAAATGGATAAAATACATCYCTAGATCACMCATTGCTATGCTCTAATGCAAAAGACAGAAAGCCTGTCTTGGCCAAATCACCGCAATGGATTCAGAACTAACTGAAGCGAGCAATCTGAGGGCAGAGCAATGAGCTGAGTTCATGGGTGGAGAGAAGACAGAATGAGCCTCTGCACCATCAGGCCAGAGTGCAGCCTGGGAGACCAGAGCGCAGGTGAGGAGGAGAGGGTTGCCGGCTGTGGGAGGGTCTGGAGGCATGGGAGTCTCCTGACTTGCCAGGGTCTTCCATGGTCAATTACTTGCTGACAGCCAGTAAATYCCTGACAGTTTTCAATGGGGAGTGATTCTACCCACCCTTACAGATATGGAGCAGTGTGACTGATTTAGGCAAGCTTCTAGAATCACCCAAGTGGCCTTGATTATCAGGGCGGGATGTGGATGAGGAGAGAGGCAAGACTACTGCTCTGAGTCTCTGGGAAGGCACCACCATGTATGTAAATACACATGCCAAACCACACATGTTCCTAGTTTTCCAATGAGACAAATAACTAAAGGCGCTCTCTCTCTCTCCCTCCCTCCCTCCCTCCCTCTCTCTCTCYYCTCTCYYCTCTCTCTCTCTCCTCTCTTCTCTCCTCTCTCCTGTCTCCTCTCTCTTTCTCTCTTTTCTCTCCCTCTCCTTCCCTCCCTCTCCTTCCTTCTGTCTCCCTCTCTCTTGCTCTCCACTCTTGTTCTTTCTGCTTAGATGATGCAAAAACTATTCCAAGGGCCAAGTTCTAAAACATGCCTAAACTATAGATAGCTATGGCAGAAGGAAGAAACTCTGAAAGTCTGCTCAAGATCRGTGACTTTGGAGTCAGGCACATAGCACATCAGGTYTCCCCTCRCCCCCAACTCTGTGTCCTCTGAAAGCACCAGTATTTTCATCAGGGGGTATGGTGGTGGTAGAAATAACACCATCTACCAAGGAGGCTCAAGTGAGCTCGTGTCTACCCTAATGGTCAGTAAAGAGAGGAATGCTAATGTGCCCCTGGAAATGGCCCAACTTAGAGTTTGGTGTAATAGGACTAAATATTTTCAAAGTGTCAGATAGTTTGAGGAAATATTTTTTAAAAATGTTTCACATTTCTTTTGAGAAGCTTGTGTGGTTGGCTTTATAATGGCTTTTAAATACTTTTCACTGAAAGGTAGAACATTTACTGATGTTGCACAAGAAAGCAGCACAGAGCCACTCTAACYACTTGGTGTCCTCCTGTCTGTGAACAAAGCATCCAGGGTGTTCCTCCAACTTTCTACCACCTCTTATGCCTTCTTCTGTCGTGGACTTGAAGGGTGTGTCCTTTGTGCACAGAATTTCTCTATCAACAGACACTAAAAGATACCAAGGAGACTGATGTTGGGTGAAAATGAGTTCCATGGCTCTGTGCATGAAGACTGTTGACGCGTATAGTAGGTCTCTCAGCGGCAGACCAGCGAGACACTGAAGGTTTTCCTTAGAGACTTAGGACAAGATCCCTGCAACCAATCAGACTGTGTTCTCCCAGGGAAAAAAAACAATATTTGAGACCCAACTAGGTTGTAATTGTTTACTTCAAAACCTGTATTCCCAGTCGGTATATTRACCGTAGTTTCTAAACCATAAATTCTCCATGAGTGAATGCAGACGCCTGTMCTCTGCRGGACATGGCAATATCCMTGCTGAGCTATGATAACCCGAAGGTGGCCCATGAAAGAATGGGCTCATTAGCACTCTGTTAGGAACCAAGGAAGGGCACATGAGGCTGGGCRCCATCTAGGATATCCTTGGGGAGGGGCTGGTCCCTGCCCAGGATACACAAGCAGTCAACATCTTCTAGAGACATAGAGACTTTTATTTGGTGGTATAGCTGTCTRTAAGTTGCCATCACTTTTATAGGAAAATACAACCCAAATAAACTTACCGACTCACCGACTTAGACACATAGGTGGGATCGCGTCTGTGGTCTTTCACTGGTGCCCTACCTGAGGCAAATRGATGTAAAAGCCTCATCTCCCCAAGAAGAGCTCACAGGACATCGTCTGATATTTTGTATTAAAATCTTACTGTGTGCRTTCTCTCCAGGGTTAACCTTCCTACTGCTGTGGGTCTCAAGGTGACTCCTTCCCTCAGGTTGGCTGGTATCCTCACAAATCACACAGGCCCTCTCATAGCTGTTGGCAACCTCCATCAGCCTTGCCTCGGGATAGCCAAGGATGTGAAGCAGGGGCTTGGGACATGTTACAGAAGGCATGTGATGATTCAGGAGGAAAATGGAGCCGAGTCGGGATCCCTCCCACCCAGCGACTTAGTATCACTTATCTGAGCGATGTGATCAGATCTCTCCAGGATCTGCTTCCTGGCTGAGACAAGGGAATTACATCTGCCAGGATCAAAGGAACAAAGTCCTCCAGGATCTGGAAAGACCCTATTTGAGTGCCTTTTCCGTCTTCATAATTGCTTCTTCACTGACAAAGAAAACAGAAGACATGAAGGTGAACCTTTCTCCCACATAAATGCCTGTGTTTAAAATAAATCTCTCAAAACTCAACAATGTRAGCAGATCACCCTGCAGAGTTTGGCCCTTTCCCAAGGAGCTATCATCCAGTTCCTCCYGGCGATGGGGGACCCTTTATCTTCAAAGCTCTGCYTAAGGTGATGTAAGCGCAGAGCTGCCAGCCGACCTCCAGCAGTCTAAACTGCAGTCTCTCATGTGAATGTGTGTGCATGTGTGAGTGCAGGAGGCACGTGTGCACATGTGTGAAGGCTGGAGGCCCACATCATGTTTCACCCCTCAGGAGCCACTTCCCCTGGCTT
Organism: Apodemus speciosus; assembly: GCA_002335545.1. NCBI lineage: Eukaryota > Metazoa > Chordata > Mammalia > Rodentia > Muridae > Apodemus > Apodemus speciosus. Next base: position 53,300 of record BDUI01007030.1, read on the forward strand.
TTGAAACAGAGTCTCTCACTGGGACTTAGGCTTGCCAGTGACACTAGGCTCTCTGGCTAGCGAGTCCCAGGATCTGCGGGTCTCCACCTCTCCAGCCCTGAGACTGCAGGTGCACATCCCTCAGCTCATCCACATGGTCTCTGGGGATCAAAGGCAAGTCCGAATGCTTGCAAGGGAAGCACTTTACCCATCTCCATTTATAATGTCTAGCCCTTCACATTTTACTGCTTGATGTCACACACTTAGATGTCACAGTAGATGCCATGGACAGAGATGACATCACACAGGATGACGTCATACATTTTTCCAAGCCCATGCTGGCCCAGGAGACAGCCCCTCTGACTAGTTCGTTCCTATGATGCATTGCTGTTCTCCCTCATACTCCCCCAAAAGGAAGAAAGACAGAAGAAGGCAGAAATGCAGGTTTTTAGAATTGATATCCTGAGCTTGGAGGGGTCAGGYGACTMCATTCCTGCCAAGCACAGAAGTACAAGAGCCCTCTTRTGYGCACACATCTTATTGGAATTCAAGTGTGTTTCCACCCTTGACATTGTGCAAAGCATTCCAGCTASAGCAAGGTGGACCTGTGAATGGACACCCTTCCTGCCTCTTCTCCCACACTCTCTTGGGGCTGCATTTTTTAAAACACATTTGTCTTGGTTTTTCCATGCCAGTTCTTCCACCACTTGAAGATTTACACAGAGAACACCTTTGTGAGGCAAGTTCTAGGACATAGGCAGCACATACAGAGGTCTTGTCAAAGAGAACAAGTTTATTCCTGTCCAAAAGTCCTCTGACTGCAGTAATAGATTGAATTGGGAAAATGCAGCTGCTTCTGGTTGGAAATTCCACYGYRCCACTTCACAGAGCAAACTGCTTTCCACATGTGGAGGTCCAGGCTTTGCACACCAGTCTGCGTGTGCAGGCATGCTGCTCAGTGGTTTCGGATGGTGTGTAGCCTGTGTGGATCTGYCTAGCGGTGTCCTGCACATTTGCAGTGCAGCCGTGTCCCTGATTCCTGATGTGCCCTCGAAGTTTAATACATTTCACACAGCGGTCCGGTAGGCCTTTCTGCAGAGGKGAGTCACACTACRTTGGCTCCCTTTCTGTTGGATGGAAGAGAAGTAACTGAGTGCTGGCAGCTCTGGGCTGTGCCCAAGAGGAGCCACTAGAAAGCCACTCTGGCTTCAGGACTCTTGCAACAGAGCAAGTACAAACTTAGGTRTCCTGGAAAATACACGGCAAATTCCGAAGTCTGGTACCAGGCCGTGGGCACAGCTCAGCAGTAGTGTGGCAGGAGAGAGAGAGATGTCAAGATTAACACAGGAAAGAAGCCAGTTAACTGGGAACCTTCCTGCCTGGACTACAGGGGCACAGCATGCTGGAGAGAAGCCCACACACACTGGATAAATGCGGGAGAGGTGGGTGCCATGAAAGTCACCTGTGGAGGGTCATGAACCAGGCACATCGCTTCCAAGCACAGTTCTCCCCAGCTCACTAGTTCAAACACATTCCCAGAGAGCTGTCTTCTTCTCTAAGAAGTCTGTCTCTGTTAATATTGTTAAACGTGTGACTCTACAGTTAATTTCACAAAAACCCAGAGACTTCAGCTGGCGCCCTCTGAACTCAGACCTGTCCTGTGATGGTAGACCCCCTGCCTCACACACAGCACACAGGTGCTAGAGATCTCTCCAGCACCCTCACTAACAAGAAAACTATAGTTCTGAATAGTCAGAGACTCATTAATAACTTCTCACTGATATCATACATTAAAATGGTAATGTGGCTTTAATGGTTTAGATAAAGTATATTACTAAACTGTCACTTGTTTCTTTTTACATTTTTAATATAACCACTAGCAAAATCTAAACTGCCCTCATGGGTYGCATTATGCTTTTGTGGCACCATACTGACCTAGTGTGCTGACATTGGCCCAGGAATCTGTTTTGTTATCAGCAGGAGTTTGGCACCAGTGCCATTTGGAGACCCTGGAAGTTGCAGGCAGTGATCTGACCATGAGTCTGAACTCTTTAATTCTAACTTGTACTCAGCTCTTCTTATCCAGTCCCCAGTCTCCTCACCAACACAGATATCATGGGTTAGACCTAGAAGGCCTCTTGACTTAAAGCTTTGAATAGCCACAGATGGTGTGTCCACTGACCCTACACATCAGAAGAGATTCCCAGGAAATGGACCCAAGTCAACTCAGGTCAACCTGAGGAAGGAGTCCTGGTCTTCACCCATGTCCCTCAAGAGGATTCTTGCAACTGGAGACAGTTGAACCATACTGAACATTATGCATAACAGCTGYTTCCTGCTACAAAACTGATGCACTCGCCATCAAGGAGCAAAGGCGGGCAGGCAAAGGCAGGCAGGCAACCAGCACTGCTTTCTACTTTGGCCCCTTCAAATCTGGGCCACACAGATAGTTCTACCCATCCTGGGGGTGAGTCTTCCCCTATTAGTTAGTGGTCCCTACAAAAGCCTGCACAGACTTGCCCAGGGTCTTATTTCTTGGTTGATTCCAGAACCAATCAACGTGGCACTTCAGATTAGCCAACAATGCAACACACTGTAGAATGTGCACTGTTTACCCTTGGGACCAAGAGGCCGACTGGGAGCTGTGATTCGTGGCCACTGCCCAGGATCACAATCAAGTGCCAGACCATACACTACTAGTGTGGAAAAGAGCCATCTTTAAAGCCATTTCTACTCCACGTGCACACATGTGCAAACTTCATGTGCCTACTCCATGTGCACACATGTGCATACTCCATGTATCTACTCCATGTACACACATGTGTTACTCCATGTGTATACTCTATGTGCACACATGTGCATACTTCATGTGCCTACTCCATGTACACACATGTGCAAACTCCATGTGCATGCTCCATGTGCACACATGTGCATACTTCATGTGCCTACTCCATGTGCACACATGTGTAAACTCCATGTGCCTACTCCATGTGCCTACCCCATGTACACACATGCATACTCCATGTGCATACTCCATGTGCATACTCTATGTGCACACATGTGCATGCTCCATGTTTATGTACTGTAAAGTAACAACAATAACCCTAAGCTGAACCACCACAATCTGCATGGGTTCCATGGGTTCCAATYCTACTACTTCCTCATACAGAGCCACCACATTAGTCATTTTGCTACTCAACAGGGCAAAGGGCCCCAAAGAGATGTGTTAGTAACTTTTAAAAACAGTTCTCATAAGAGAGATGTGATGTGTRACACCTGCCGGTTTTCCTAGTGTAAATATTGCCATCGCAGTCCATCTCAAACCAGCAATGTATGGTCAAAAACATGGATGCAATAGATAGATGAAGATCACTAGGGAACATCTTAAGTAGGGACACWGTTACACAACAGAGTGCAGATAATGAGCTGCAGGAACTGTCTCACTAAGGCCGAAAAGGCTGAGATGCCCTGCTTATACTTCCACTGCCTCATGGGTGACCCACCCTGCTCTCAAGAGACTACAGAGCTTCCAAGCAGACCAAATGCGGTTATTATGGACAATATATTATRATCATCTCTGACAACTCCAATTAGCAGGAAATACGAGTGGTGAAAGCAACTGAGTTGAGATGTGTGCATAGAGAAAGATGTTGTATTTTGATAAATAGCCAAGATCTGTCAACACTCCAATTCACTGCCTGAAATAACCCAGGGCCATATTATGCCACATTCTCCTCTCTTTTCACCCAACACTTACAAATAAGTAGCACAATCAAAAAGTAAAGTTTTGTAATCATTTGGTTTTTTTATCCTAAATTTACATAGGGAAAGTGAAATACTAAAGTAATTCATTTGATAAATTATATAATGTCAAATTTTGTGTTGCTGGTGGCAGATACCTGCTATCCTAACATTCAGAAGATGGCAGCAGGAGGACTGTGAGTTTGAGATGGTCTTCTTACTTTTCCTGTCCTCTTCATGAAAAGTGCCAGGTTTCTCTTTAATGACACTGATCCCTTTAATAATTACAGTGGCTCTGACATGTGCACTCTCCTGTATGAAACATYGAACTATCCCATACTCACAAAACTTCATAATTTTTTATATTCTACTTTTTGTTCTTTCTCACTGTATACTTGGATAAAAGCACTGAACACTAGCCATTCCATAGCCTGAATCTTCTTTGTTTTTTATTGGATATTTTATTTATTTACATTTCAAATGTTAGCCACTTCCCAGGTTTTCCCCCCAGAAACCCCCATCCCACCCTCCCTCCCCCTGCTTCTATGAGGGTATTCCTCCACCCACCCACTCTACCCTCAATTCCCCTACTCTCGGGCATCTATCAAGCCTTCATAGGACCAAGGACCTCTCCTCCCATTGATGCCTGACAAGGCAATCCCCCACTACATAAGCAGCTGGAGCCAACAGAACACATATGGTATGCACTCACTGATAAGTGGATATTAGCCCAAAAGCTCCACATACCCAAGATACAATTTACAGACCACATGAAGCTCAAGAAGAAGGAAGACCAAAGTGTAGGTACTTCGGTTCTTCTGAAAAGGGGAACAAAATACTCATGGGAGTAAATAAGGAGATAAAGTGTAGAGCAGAGACTGAAGGAAAAGTCATCCAGAGACTGTCCCACCTGGGAAGTCATCCCATATATAGTCACCAAACCCCAGCACTATTGTGGATGCCAAGAAATGCTTGCTGAAATGAACCTGATATGGTTGTCTCCTGAGAGGCCCTGCCAGAGCCTTACAAATACAGAGGCAGTCTCTCAGCCAACCATTAGACTGAGTGCGGGGTCCCCAATGGAGAAGTTAAAGAAAGTACTGAAGAAGCTGCAGGGGTTTACAACCTCATAGGAAAAACAACGATATCAACCAACCAGACCCCCCAGAGTTCCCAGGTACTAAGCCATAAACCATAGCCTGAATCTTATACTGACTTGCAATCTCTTCTTCCAAAGACACCATTTCTCTCTATCTAGGGTRTTCACATGTTATGTCATGCTTGTGGAAGATATGTGACAATGTGATGGCCTGTTTATTACTATTTAGTTCAGTCTCATACAAGTCCTCAAGACATACACAGAAAATGGCCAGGTCATTGCCACAATGTAGCAAGAATGGCCTCTAKATCCATTCCCACAGAATCCTTGCTCTCTTCTGAAATCCTTGAGACAGCCCTGTAGTGGAGGACATTTCTATGAGCCTTTGGTTTTCTAAATTCTCATCAAAACATCCAATTAAGTTCTACTTAGATTATTCAGACTTTTCTAGCCCAAAATTTTAAAATCTCCCACACTTTACCTGTAAACCACTTCTAAGTCCCAAAAAAGGAAAGAAAAAAAAAAAACAATATAACATGTAACATGAGTAACAACCCCATTCCTGGTACCAATTTTCTATGTTTGATACTTTTCCTGTAGCTATTGTATAGTGCCTTGGCAAAGCCAACTTAAGAGAAGATGGCTTTATTTTGGCTTATATTTCAAAAATCTAGTCAGTCTATCATTATGACAGGAAAGATGTGGTGCCAGGAGCTTAAGGGGAATGGTCACATTGTGTCTGCTGTCAGGAAGCAGAAAGTGATAAATATTAGCACTCAACCTGCTTTGTTCATTTTATTCAGCCCAGGACCCCAGCCYACAGAATGGTGCTACCCCAATTAAATTGGGTCTTCCCACCTCAATTAACCTAATCTAAATAACCTCAAGGGCATGTTCAGAGGTTTACCTCATAGAYGATTCTGGATCATATGATAATTTCCAAARTAACTAAAACATAGAAACCATAGATATGAACCAAGAGAGAGAAAAATCTAGCAGCTGGGTCTCTTCATCTCCTCCCACCATTCATTGTTGTGTGTGGCTGTGTAYGTGTGTATGAGTGTGTGTGCATTTGTGTATGTGTGTGCATTTGTGCATGTGTGTGATGTGTGCATGTGTGCATTTATAACAGCTTACTTCAAGATAACTTGGTCATCAACAACTCATAGCCTAGTAGACTGAACATCTTTCTCTAGGGTGACTATTCTCATAGTCAGTTTTCTTTGTATTCCTACAAAGAAAGAATGAAGAGGCTGAAAAAGCTGGTCAGGATCTTGGMTGTATCCATGAGATGCTGTTATTTACAGAGGAAAAAGGAACCACATGAAAATATTCACATATTGCTATTTGGGGGACAKTGGGGAATAAGAGGAAAGTGATGACAGAAAGAAAGTCAYGAGCTCAAGGAAGCTCTCACAGCCCATGCCTGCTCTAAAACCAGAAATACAAAACTACTGAGACAGGGGCATGGATTTGCCAGTAGCATGCTTAGAGCTACCTCATCAACAGTGTTGATCCTAGAAAGCATAGTGAGAGCCCTAAGGTAGGGAA
>BDUI01007030.1:82223-95911 GCA_002335545.1 Apodemus speciosus
ATAACCTTCTAAAACCCTAGAACAGAAAGAGTATTTTGTGTCAGTTGCTAAAAGTCTGTAGCACCTGGAACAGGTTGTTTCCTTTCCTGGTTTTCATAACCATCAACAGGCTGGGTGACAAAAGAAAACAGTGTGTGAATTATTATTATTAACTAATCAGAACGATTATTTCCATATCCACCCATTTATCTGCAAATTTCATAACTTCTATTATTTACATGTACCATTTTTATATTTTTAATTAAAAGAATTACTGTACTACTCTGTCCATTTTAAGCACCTCCCAGGTGCTTCTATCCCCCTACTCCCAAATTAATAGCCTCCATGGCTTTATTATTGTCAAATACTTATATGTACGTATACATATGCACTGATATAGTCCGATGAGCCCATTTTTGTTATTTGCATGTATACAGTTTTAAGATGATCAATAAGGGGGCTCATCTCTCAGAGAGAGTAATTCTCCTTCTCCCAACTGTCCTTAGTTGCCTGTAGTTGTCTAGGAGTGGGGCCCTGGGATGTTTCTCCCTTTCTGCTGTAGCATGTCAGTAATATTGTCATTGTTCTGCATTGTTTATGCAGCCATTTCTTGGAGAGACTGTTTCACAGCCAACTTCTCAGTGCTCTGCTCTGACAGTCTCTCCACCCCCTTTCCTCCATGCTCCCTAAGCCATAGATACAGGAGCTGTGATGCAGACATATCAGCTGACGCTCTACTCCTCACAATCCATTCACTGGTCTCTATACTGCTTCCAGTTGTGCAACTAAAATAAACACTTCTGAACATTTTAGAAATTGATGTAACTCCCCTTGAGTCAATCAGTTTGATCAATAGACTCACCAACCAACCAACCAATGCTGAACACAAAGCATCCTGAAGCAAGACTGAAATTCCATCAACAACCCTAAAGTCATGACAACCTCTTCTCTATGGAAAATGGAAAGAAATCTGTGTGGTGTGTGTGTGTGTGTGTGTGTGTGTGTGTGTGTGTGTGTGTGTGTGTGTGTATGGTTAATCCTTACATTGCCCACCATCAGCAGTATCAGTATGTGAAACTGTTAGAGCATATTTGATTTTGAACAGCATCCCAAAGCACTGCATATGTGAAGTCGTATATACTGGTTCACAGCAGCATGCATCTCTTCTCAATTATAAGGAAAGAAAAACAATTCTAAATGTTTTAATTATTATTTTTGCCTTTTTGACAATTTCACGTATATACATGACATTCTGGTTACTGCCACGCTCACTCTTATTCCATTTAACTACTCTCTCTCTCTCTCTCTCTCTCACACACACACACACACACACACACACATATACTTACACACACATACACACAGTCTTACACACACAAATACACAGACATACATTCACAGACACATACACACACATATTTATACACTCTCACATACATACTCTCATATGTGCCCACACACATGCACACACATTCATACATGCAATCTACACATATACATACATACACACACTCATATATACATATTCACATACATACACACACATACACACATATACATTCATAGACATACACTCACATACTTACACACACACACTCACACACACTCTCACACATGCACACAAATTCATACACACAATCCATACATATACATATGTCCACACACACTCATACACATTCACATACTTACACACACATACACACATATACATTCATAGACATACACACATATACTTATATACTCTCACACTCACACACACTCTAATACATGCACACACATTCATACACACACATACACACACATACACACATTCACATACATACACACACAAACTCACACACACTCTAATACATGCACACACATTCATACACACACATACACACATACACACATTCACATACATACACACACACACTCACACACACTCACACATACACAGACTCTTTTCCATGCTCATGTGTTTCTGTTTTGTGACCACTGAGTTGAACCAGGGCCACCCATGTGTCCATGGTTTTGTGATATCACAGGAGCATGGTAAGCACAGCACTGAATACATCACTGAAGAAACTGTCTGCTCCTCCCCCAGAATCCATCAGTAGCTCACAACTCCTCGGGGAAGAGTTGAGTCACACAGCCCTTCCCTCCCTGCTCTGCGACTGTTGATACCCCCAGTGATGGCAGCCACTGCTTCTATGAGCTCACAATTACACTGGCTTCGTTGTGCCTACAAGAGCACAAGTCATGGCTTTTCTCTCCAGGCTCTTATGTTCTTCCTGCCTGTCTCCTGTGTGGGTCTCTAAGCCTTCCACCTCGTAGTATGAACATTCATTAACAGCTGAGCAGTCAGCCATCCCTGCTTGAGGAAACTCTTTCACACTGATGCACAGAGAACTAGGAGAAGCCTGGGARAAGCCACTCACAGGGAGCCACCTGCCCCTCAGGCACACCTGTTGACAGTTCAGTCACTGGACACACCATCTTTGATAATAATGATTGTATAAGACAAACAACTGGTGATYCCATCATCAAACCAAGCCAGCATCCTTGAATTGGAAGGTGTCAGCTACCCAGAGAAGAGGCTTATGCTTCCAAATGAAAAACTCTGAGAAACTATAGAGAAAATGGTGACTAGCCGATTTGGTGGGATTTTATTTTTATTCAAGCAAATAGTATACTTCCAGTCACAACAGCATAAGAATGTCTTCCTCGGGACATATCAGTAACCCAGAAAAAGCTCTACTGACACAGCTCTGGCTTGTCCTCCCCTCAGAGTCACAGAAGATCAGAGTGCTGCCAAGTCACAGTCTTGCTGGCTCTTGCCCAGTTAGCCGGATTGCTTCATCTGATCCCATTACCCTCCACCATCTTAGAACCCTCTTTTCTTCTGAGAAGAGCTTTGGTGTAAGGAATAAATCTCATGGCACTTACCAATTGTGACCTTTCGCCTGACACCTGCTCCCTGCACACTGCTTGTTACAATACTTACCAGTTGTAACCACAGACACACACACACACACACACACACACACACACACACACACCTGCTCCCTGCACCCCTGCACACTGCTCCTTACAGTGCTTACCAACTGTGACCCTTCCCCTGACACCTGCTCCCTGCACACTGCTCATTACGGTGCCTTCTGCTACAAACTGTCCTGAAGAAATGAATTTCAACAATGCAACGGATGTTACTTTTTCAAAGTGAAGATGTTTCAGAGGATCCTTATGCTTTCACCATCAAAAAAGGACCCAAAAGATGGACTGCTCTTCCGGGGGATCCGGGTTCAGCTCTCAGGATCCACTTGGTGGCTTGCAAGCACCTTTAACTCCAGTTCTGGGGGTTCTAGGCTCTCTTCTGGCCTCTGAGGGCACCGCATGCATGAGGTCCACAGTCATACATGAAAACACTCATATGGATAACAATTTTCAAAGTAGACAAATAAATAGGACGAAATTTCTTTTGGAGATGTATTTTGCTGTGAATGACAACTTACTGAAAGCACATTGGACTTTTAAATTCATAGGACCAAGAGTGAATGAATGCTAGAGACATCTGTGAACTGACCTTTCCCCTAATAAACACGGGTTAGAACACCAACTGGTTGCTCTTCCAGTGGGTCTGGGTTCAGTGCTCGGCGCCCTCAGTGTGCAGAGCTGCATGTAACGCCAGTACTAAGGGATCCATCCAGGGTCCTCTTCAGACTTCCATAGATACTGCATGCATGCATGGTGTCCGTACACACATGCAGGTAAAACACCCATATGGATAAAAGTTTTAAATTATTATTTTAAACTATAAATAAGCAACCATATGAAAAGATAATCAGGAGAATTGGAACCTAGTCAGATCGACAGATTTAGAGAAAATGATGTGAAGAGATTCCAGGAGAAGACAGCCCATCCACAGCCTGGAGCACAGGCCTGGCCCATCCACAGCCTGGAACATGGGCCTGGGACAGACCCCGCCCCCCAGGAGGGTCCTCCTACCTCCATCTTTAACATCAATATCCCAGCGGCCAGAACCAAGAGAGAATGAGTTTCCACTGTTCAAGTCACCCCCTATGGTTGTTACAGTACCCCTAGATAGTTAATGTAGATTTTGGTACCAAACCTGAGATAACTAAGTTAAACCAGGCAACCTAGCTGGCCAAGAGCTGAGGGCATCTAAGAGATACCCACCAGCTGGTGTTAGACAGTGAACAGGGACAAGGAGTCCACGGCCCACACTAAGCCATCCACATCTGTGGGACTGCCATCCCACAGGTCCAATGGCCTCTATCCCCATAGTCAACTAAACCGAAATAAAAAGTGCACTTGAGAAGAGACAGCACCAGACATCTGGTCGTAATTTTCTTGGTGTGAAACATATAGATCCTAACTGCCTTCAACGGCTTGTGCCCTAAGGCTGAAATGTGAATGTAACACACAATGAGAAAAGGTCCCTTTGTCAAGTGCTCATTAAGCATCAAATATTTAGTTCAGCCAAGCACTGGGCAGACAAATTATCCAGTTAAGGTCTTAACCACTGCGTGTTGGGGGACACGCTCATGTGTGAGGTATGGGTAGGGGTGCATGTGTACGCGTGTGCATGTGCAAGCAGAGGCCAGCAGTTGATGTCAAGGGTCTTCAGTTGCTTTCCACCGTATATACCAAGCCGGGGCCTCTCATTTCAACCCAGAGCTGGGCCAGACCTACAGAAGGGCTACTACTCACACCGCCTTGACATCAGTAAATGGGACCTGCTGCTCGCCTCGCAGAGCCAACACTTGGTCCAGTGAGCACTTCCCCTTCTCAGGCATTTCTACTGAATTTGGAGAAAATTCAGCAACATGAGGACAGATCCATATACATGAGTCTTCAGGAGGGGATCTGAACTCTATGCTATACAGTGTGCAGTAGCCACTCACAGCAACTCTAACCATCCACAGAAAACTAATAAACAAGTCAAATAATGGCGGGTGATTTCTATACCATTAAATTTAGAAAATTACAAAAAGGTAAGTTTTCCTAAAATTACCTTATCTTTTCCTCAGAGAAAGATTTTCTATTGTGTCCTAACCAATTATTAAATTGGTTGTTTTATTGTCTGTATTATTAAAATTGGTTGTAAATTGTCTGTATTATTAAAAATACAGACACTACAAGTATCTGAATATCTAATTCTGCATACAAAGCTGCTATTTGATAAAAAATGTATGGTCAGGTCCAATAGTGACTGCAGGTTCTACAGTGGAACCCACAAAAGCTTGGGATATCTCCCTGAAGGCGAAACTAAGCACTGTATGCTTATAACTTGAGCAAGAATGGTCTTTGGCACCCCGTTCTGTTTCCATTTGCTGCTAGAAATATAGCCTCTCCATTTGTGTTCTCTGATGCTTTTCGCTGGGTGGATAAAATGACAACTTATATGGAAATCAAGTTGAGGTCAAATTACCAATATTGTGTTAGTGGCTGGAGGTCACGGTTACCTTCACAGAGATCCCTGGAGCCCAGGGCGCATTACTACACGTTCAGCATCGAGCAGTCCACTTCCTGATTTCAACTAACAAAGGAACAAAATGGGGGGCTCCAAGCCTGTATTTCAGTGGCACAGAGAAGTAAGTCACGAGCAGATACAGGCACTATGAGTGGTTTGTTCTGTGCATTCTGTGAACATTCTAAAAAGAAAAAAAAATGTGTAGGTGGCTTGATTCAACTTGAATCACTCCAACTATATGATATTAGACAGGAAAATAAATTACATCCTAAAAGAGGTAAAAGAAATCATCAAAGTTCTCTGTGGACTCCCAGGATTTATGACTTTTAATCTAGTGAGCATCCAATGTGCTGGGCACACTGAAGTAAATAAAGCTCTCCCCAGGTCCCTGGAAGAGTGAGTCCACTTCTCATTGGTTGACTGTTTTTCTTCTGGGTGTGGCCTGACCCATTGTGGCGGTTTGAACATGACTAACCCAGGGAGTGGCACTGTTAGTAGGTGTGGCCTTGTTGTGTCACTGTGGGAATGGGCTTTTAGACCCTCCTCCTAGCTGCCGGAGAGATCCAGTCTTCTGGTTCTATTTGGAACAAGATCTAGAACTCTCAGCTCCTTCCCCAGCGCCCTGTCTACCTGGGCGCTGCCATGTTCCCACCTTGATGATACTGGACTGAACCTCTGAACCTTTAAGCCAGCCCCAATTAAATGTCCTTTATAAGTTGCCTTGGTCATTGTGTCTGTTCACAGCAATGGAGTCCTAAGACCCCCATTCTTACCCATTCCCCTTATTCCTTCTCCAAGCTGCCTCTTGTGAAGAGGAGGTTTGTTCTGGTTTATTCAAGACAATGAACTTTTTTTGTTGATACACATAGGGTTTCTATGTGTAGTCCTGGATGTCCTAGGATTCACTTTGTAGATCAGGCTGGCCTCTGCCTCCCAGGTGCTGGGACTAAAGGTGTGTATCACCATTGCCTGGCTATGAACTTCATTCTTAAAGAGCTCCTAACAGCCTATGTCACTTGGTGATACACCTTACCACTTTTTTCTCACTTCTGCCTTACATGACCTCTGAGTTACATGTGGGAGGAAATGTGGGTCGTGCCTGTGATTCCAGGCAGCCGAGGCAGGAAGGTTACAGCTGTGTTCAAAGCCAGTGCGGGTTACGTAGCAAGCCTGTATATTAATTAATCTACCAGTTCTCAAGCATTCCTGAGTACTTACAATGCTGGTGTGAATATGGTTCGTTCCCACCAAGACTCCGGTGTAACAGCATTGAGAGGTGGTGGGATCATTCAGAGATACATAACTCATGGCTGTATGCATATGGGCTACACTGATTGAACTCAGTGTGTTTAATCAACCAATCAATCAGTTAAAATAAAGTGTGTAAATATTGTGTGTGTGTGTGTGTGTGTGTGTGTGTGTGTGTGTAGGGGAACACATGGAACTGAGGTGATACAATGGGGAATTCTGGATCCGAGTCACGACACTAATGTTGTGATTATAAAAGATAAAGAGCTATTAAGATATGTTCTATAGGGGTGTGGTGAGGTATGGGGGAAGGGGATACCTCAGTAGGCCCATGCCAAGGCCTCCCTTCCCCCTGAGGGACCAGACACACGATGGTATAGCATAGAATAGAGTTTATTTAGGGCATGGGGAGGGAGGTTAAGAGAAAGGCAGAGAGAAGGAGAGAGTAGAGAAGTAGAGGCTGGCCATGACCATGTGAAGAGATGAGGGAAGGGAGTGGGAAGGGGGGAAACAAGGGGGCAAGAGTCAAGAGAGCAAGAGTAAGAATAAAAGAGGACAGGAGGGGGCAGCCCCTTTTATGGTGGGCCAGGCCTACCTGGCTGTTGACAGGTAACTGTGGGGTGGAGCTTAGACAGAATCCTAACACTGGGGAAATCAGGGGGGGGGGAGGAGCAGAGGGAAGAGTGGATATAATCAAGATACACTGTATCATATATGAGTTTTTCAAGGAACAGAAAAAAATATGTGGGTCATGAAAAGTGTTCGAAAGAAGGTGCTGCTGTCTCGGAACTGTTACTTCTTATCTGACTGGATTCTCACTCTTGCAGAGCTGGACTGGTTTCTGTAACAAGTTTATGAGGTTCTATCTTCCTTCACACACATGTTCAGCCTTCCACTCTGCTGCCATGTTAAGACGCAGCATGAGACATTCCCCAGACCCCGAGTTCTAGAGAATGAGGAATGGAACCAGTCAAAGTGCAGAGGAGAGGGGTTGAAAGGATTTTACTAGACATCCTTACCCCTAACGGTGTCACAGTGAACACTATCCAAACAGAAGCATCGTCTATGGCCTTTATTGTGTGTCACTTCAGCGGAGAGAAAGGCTTACTTACAGACACTCTCATCTGCCAGGTTCCCAGGAGCCCATGCACCAGGCACCTGAACATTCTCAGAATGGCGAGGCCCTCGTTATCAGAATGGCAGAGTGGAGAGAGAGGAGAGCCAGTGCAAATGGACCAAGGAGGTAACAAACTTTGGGAGCCAGAGCTGGTGAGCGGAAACTCTATTTTCCTTTTGTTTTCCAAATAAAAGCTTTACTATCGTATATTACTTACATAAAATAGTGGATTTTGTTGTGACGTTTTTTATGCATGTGTATAATGTACTTTAATCAACATGCATTTTTCTTTGTGTGTGGCATTCGAGGGTGCACATGAGAGACCTTGCCCAGTTTCGCTTCGTGTGTCACCTAAGTGCTACATCTACCCAGTACCTCACCCATTTTTATCTCTGAAGTGGAAATGCACAGGTGAGGCATTCCAGCATGTTGGAAACTCAGTTTCTTCCCAGGCCTTACTGAGATCAAAGTCAACAAGAGGTTGCCCAAAGTTAGTTGTCATTTCTGGAGGGAAGAAATGTCTTTCTGGTGGGAAGCTCAGTCTCCACGACCACCAGCCATCAACACGGCAAAGAACAAAATACCCCAGGCACATGAGTAAGGCCATCCTTACCGAAGTGCTCTTGAGGAGACCGGTGTGCAGACCTGAGGTAGACATGTCACCTCAGGAAGTGCCAGGCGAAGTCACAAGGTGGCCTGTCTTGTGAAGTAGAAGGAAAGACAATGCCCTGTTAGCCAAACCACCAGAATCTGGTAAGCACTCTTCTTCCTTCTCCAAAGACTCCAAACATCTACCCAGCACAAGAACAGAGACATCACTGACTGAAATGCCTAAGGTGGTCAATATTCTTAGATCACAGCCACCCCTCCAAAGCCATCCAGAGTGTCATATAAGCCAGTGACTTCCTCAGTAGGGAATTTTGTTATACTGAAGGGGTTTTCARCCTAAGGTAAGGATTATATAAGAACCTTCGAARACAATTTCCTAAACCCTTCTAACTTGTCCCTACATGGGGATTTTTTTTCTTTGTCAAAGGTTCAGCGAGTTGTTTTCACCAACAATCAAAGCAAAACCCCAGAGTGTAGTTCCCTGAGTGTTGTTCTTGGATCTCAGCTCAGGTCACAAGAGAACTGTCAACTATCTTTAATTCCATTTTCCAGGAAAGCTCACTCCATGTTCAATGACCAGAGCTCATTCATGGCAAGGCAGCCAATCAGTAGAGTGGCCTCTGTCACCAGGCAAGATGTGACTCCATCTGGGTAAACAACATGAAGAAATTCGTTATCAACAAGTAAACACAAGGAGTTCCAGGAAACAGATATTAGCATTTCTGCCTATTGTTTTGTTGAAATGAGGGCATTGGAGCTCATGCTTCCAACAGGTCAAGTCTACTCTGACCCTTGCTTCAAACGACTGCCCTGATATGTCAGGAGAGCTGAGAACTGCATGGCTGAAACCAAAGACTCTACTGGTAACCCCTAAAGGCGGTGGCTTATCCATGGCCAGAAATGTAACACCTCTTAGGAATTCACCTGGAGAACCCTGGGACAGAGTCCTACTGGGATCATCCTGGGGTCTGAAGCCCGAGGCTTCTTGGTCTTCCATAATCATCATGACAACTGACGTTAACTGGAGCCGCCATTCCTCCATCCCCGGCACAGTTGTGCCCCGTTTCTTTGAAGCTCATTAAGCCCTCTGCATCAACACTTCCTCCAAGGACCTGGAGGTCAGCCACCCTCCCCCACACCCCAGGAGAGCCTGTCAATTGGCCATGGGTCTCCTCTGCATCTCAGTTGTGCCCTGACCTTGAGGAGGAGGCATGAAGGAGGCTGTCTGATTAACTTCCCACTTATAAGCCAATTACTTTACTATTGGCACCTGCATTCTGCAATCGCCGGCATAAAATCTTTTACGAAACAAAACGTAGTAGATGGGAAATTGACTGGAGTTTTTAAAAGTTTGCTTTGAGGGCAGCTGAGACTGTGGAGTGCCCTCTCAGAAGGACTTTCTGTCTAAAGTGCTGGGTCTCAGAGCCCAGCTGTGAGGTGTGTGGAAGCAAGGCCACATCTGCTCAAGGCAAAGAACCCTTTCTTGGTTGTGTTCAACTGCATTGACAGTGGAGTGCTATTGTTCTATCTCCCAAGAGTGAAAGGATGTTCTCCTATACCTGAGCCGATGACGCTGAAACCTCCCGGAAGACCAGTGACATTCTCTGATCCCCTCAAAGGATCTCTCAAGGTCATCACAGCCATCTAACGCATCCTTTTCAGTCAGTCCCTCAAATGTCACCTAGTGGAGCCTTCTGTCACCTTCCCACTGTATAACAGCTACCCAATGCCCACCCTCCTGTACTCCTACCGGGCACTCCTACAGGCCATATTCCCAAGCTTTTACCCACCCCGTCTCTCTTTGCTGGTTAAATGCCTTCCCCTGACAAGAATGTCCACTCTGTGAGGACACACGGCTCTCAAGGGCATCTACAAGACAGGCCAGCAAAGAGCAGGCACTCAGCAAGTGGCTAAAGTTGTTTAAAATGTAAAGTCCAAATCAAATGGCTTCACACACTATGAAGAGGTAGCCACTCTTTTCTCCAGGAAGGTGGACAGCAGGGAGGCCATTTTCCAGGGGAGCCGTGAAGAAAACAGGGAGCCAGACAGACTCAGCGGGGGATTAGATGTGAAGCCCAAAAGCTGGACTCGGGGACCGTGATCTGGTCCACACGCCCGAAACTCTAGACATGAGTTGGGAAAACACTCCCTTGGTTACCAGCTACTTATGAATCAACAGTGAGTCAGGCCCAGAGCCTGCTACACGAACACACAATCTGTGTACCTGCGTGGGGCCCTACAACTAGAAGGTCCCATGCCTGGTCTCGCATCCCGCTGTCACTGTCTGGGAATTTTTAATAATATTTTTCTTTGAATTTGTGTTTTTGGAAGTCCACTGAGGCGGTGGTACACATGTAGAAGAGCTATATTAAATGAGGAGGACTGAATGTAGCCTATCTAGTATCTTTACCAACACAACTCCATGTTTGTTTACGATAAGGTCACATGTAGCCCGGGCTGGACTCAATCTCACCACGGAGCTGAGGATGACCTTGAACTTACTATCCTTCTGCCTCTACCTCCTGAGTGCTGACATAACAGAATGCTCTGTGGACTAGCAGAGCTTCCAGCATGCTCTAAAGGGCTCGTCCAGCCGAGTCAGAGCATCTCTATCAAAAGCGTTCTAGTAAGCATATCACACAAGGTCTCAACACTGCATTTCACACATGTTCATTCTTCCTCTTCCTCCCTGTGCAGCCTTTACAACGAACAGCCTCGTGCTACAGAGCTGGTCTTAGATGCACGTGTCCATGTTCTTCCCAAAGGCTGATGGGAACTTCCTAAGATGGAGGAAAGTCCATTCTGTCTTGTGGTTCTGCTCTCCCAACTTGATAGAGATGTGGGTATCTTCAGGACGAGCAACAAACACTCAGCAACACTCTGACTCAATTAAATCTGAAATTAAGGAGAGTAACGGAGGCCACGAGTCACTTCAGAGGAAAGAAATTACTTTATAAAAGTAATTGCCGGAAACATTAATGAGACAGGCCGGGAAACTGTTTTGTTATTCAGAAACGATTTCAGCTTCTGCCTGAGCAGCTCCTACTGGGATCCTTCATTCTCTCTCCAAGCTCTTTCCCTGCCACTGTGGTCTCCATACACTGTATGTCACTGTGGGCCCAGTGAGAGACTAGACTATCATGTGCACACAGTAGGTCAGTTTGGAACTGGACCTTGCCCTTTTGGAGGCAGACACATTCCCCAGACAGCCTGACCTCACCCATGTGTGAGAAGTCAACCACCAGAGTGGCCTTCGGGCTACCTTTTCGTGCCACACTCAGGTTGCTCATGTCCCCATGCATGTGAGCATTTGGATGAATTTGATTCTGCAACCAGATGAGCACAGCAGGAACGGCAATTGTCAACTAATTTTAAACTAATCGGTTGCAGGAAAACTTCAGCACCCCAAAGGAATCTCCCACCCTTTCGGAAGCAGGTCCCCTCCACAGATGGGTACAATGTCACTTTGTATCTGTAGCTCCAAACCCAGAACCTTCTACGAGCACCTGGGCGGCGGCTGGCTGTGTAGCAATGCTGTCAGGCTAGAATTACAACAGGCAAATTTTCCGGCGGACTCTCAGGTTACAGAGCTCATTCTGTGGAAGGCAGAAAGTAAACAAAGGAGGGTTCCTGTAAACATGGAACCCAAGAGGCGATCAGCAGCAGGGCAGCCTCCCTGAGCACAAAGGAAATCTGACCTGAGGGAGATCAACAGCCAAGCCTTTGCAGGGGAGCCAGCAGAGAAAAGGACATCTGTAGGAAGCCCCAAGTCCTCAGAGCGGGTTCCCAAGGTGCACTCCACCCCAGTGTTGGCAGGAAATGTTAGCCTGTCTAGTCAGCCATTCTTGATGGCTTGTCCCCCTGGTCCCTAGACAAACCATCATATCTTCAGTTCCCTCCCTGAGCCATCCACGCCCCTTACACGGAGCCTCCACCTGATCCAATCAGAGGCTTTGCTTGCTCTTTACGACACCCACCTGACTGGTGCCTTTCATTCAGTGCTTGGTACCACCTGCCAAAAGTGAACTCAACTTTCACACCCGTACAACGTGGAACAGACTCTGCAGTGTCTGATAGTGTCTGTTGTGGGTGCTGCTTAACTCAACATCRTGCCTAGAAATCCTCAGAGTCACCCACCAACWGAGAGATGGCAGGATTCCACAGCTCCAGGCTCACCCRCTGTGTGTCCGCACCACCATTTATTCAACCCTTCCTCCCTTGGGTTCTGTCTTCTGCTACTGCAAATGAGGCTGCAAGGAATGACATTGTGCATGCGACATTTGTTCATATGCATTTGTTTAACATCAATTCCTATAAAAATAGGACGACAGGTGCTGACGAGGTTGCTCAGTGGACAAAAGTACTTGTACTGTAAGCCAGACAACCTGAGTTCGATTCTCAGAACCCATGGTAGAASACTGACTTTCCCATGTTGTAGCGTATACATTCCTGTATTCGCACGCACGCATGCGCACACGCGCACACGCACTCACATAATGAGAAAATAATRATGACGAAGAGAAAAAAGAGATGACTATGTCAAAGATGCATTGGTAATTTTGATAATTCGCCATTCACAGATATTGTAATGTAAAAGCCTCATTCTGAAAATCTATGCTGGGCTAGCCTGAGATGCAGAAATGACTGAGTTGGACTCTTAGTTCCTGCAGTTTTCAGCTACATCAACAGGTGCCTCTTTCTCTTTTGTAAAAGACAGCAATTTAATTCTTTGAAGATTCATATATGCATAMGCACAGTTAATCGTCATCCCCCTAATGCTCCCRGATCCTCACACCTTTTTGTAATGACCCACCAAATCYGATTAGTGATYCCCAGGTATGGACGTGGAGCCATGGGCATCAGACTGCCCTAAAGGAAGCTAGCCGGTTCTCCCTGCCCTGCCCTCCCRTCAGCTAGCCATAGCTCCTGGGGCAGGAGTGAGGAGTCGTGAGCCCCTCCCCCTCCACCGTGAGACTCCGGATCTGGGTTTCTTGTCTTTGGAACGCATGGCCAAAGTGGTACCAAGSAAAGGTAGTGATCATGCGTACATCGCCTGACATCTCTGCTTCCAGACAGTACCAGTCCATGAATGCAAAGTGAAGCCCCCAGGCCCACACTCAGCCAACTCTGCTGTCTTCCTAGCTATCTGCTGGACATCTTGTAATCTCACATCTTTAATATCTAGTATGATATTCATAAATGTGCCCCCCAAGATGTTGCTTAAATCTGCATTCTCCTCCTGAACTCTACAGTCACTGA
>BDUI01007032.1:11115-23997 GCA_002335545.1 Apodemus speciosus
AATTTCCTCAGTTTCTGTTGTTATATCTCCCTTTTCATTTCTAATTTTGTTAATTTGGATACTGTCTCTGTGCCCTCTGATTAGTCTGGCTAAGGGTTTACTATGTTGTTGATTTTCTCAAAGAACCAGCACCTGGTTTTGTTTACTCTTTGTATCATTCTCTTTTTTCCAACTTGATTGATTTCAGCCCTGAGTTTGAATTTTATTTTTATTGTCAAGGTATATAGGTATAATCAATTTTCTGAAACACCACTTTTAAAAAATCCATTGCTTTCTTTATAGTTTGTCTTTGTATTTCATGCAAAGTATCTCAGAAAGGACTATGAGGTCTAGATACTAGGACCTAGATTTGTGTGTGTGTGTGTGTGTGTGTGTGTGTGTGTGTGTGTGTGTGTACATGGTCAAACTCCCAGTGGCCAGCTCCTTAAAGATAATTGTGTTCTATTCCTGCTTCTCTTTCCCCATCAGAAGTCATCAACTTTGAAGAGCTTTACTTCAGCATCTTTATCATACTTTTGAAGGACTCTCTTTAATAACTTCCTGTCTATACTGTTTCTTTGTGGGTGTAGGTGAGGAAAGTAAGTGTTCAGTGTTTTACATTCTGCTGTCATTAACACAACTGCAAAAGCAGCTTCCTTGCTCCTAACAGCAGGTGGCCCAGATCATGCGCTGCCACATAATTTTCAGTGGCAGCACTAACCCCGGACATCTACACTGCTTTTGGTGGCAGTACAAAATATGAACATCAACGTGGCCTTTGTGGCTAATGTGGACTACAGACACCAAATTGGCCCCTGGCTGCAGCATGGATCACCACTCCCTCCTCTGCCACCTGTACCCTGACTGGTATATTGTAGGTGTTCAATAAAAGTCCAATGAATGGAAAAAAAAAAAGGATGGCTCTAAAACCATTTGTTAAAATAATATAAAGGTCTGATTTGTGGAAATGCAAATGTTTTGGTTAGTGTTTTATTGCTGAGAAGAGACACCATGACAATGGCAACTTTTTAAAAATGTATTTATTTATTTGCATCCCAAACACTGCTTCCCCTCCTGGTCCCTCCTTCAGAGAGCCCTCCCCTAGCCTCCTCTCCTTTTCCTCTGAGTTGGTGTGCTTCCCATCCAGGGGTATCTCCTCATCCTATTACATCAAGTCTCAACCTGATTAGCTGCATCTTCTCCCACTGAGGGTAGACAAGGCATCCATGAAGACTAAGCTGCCTGTCTGCTACATGTGTGCCTGGGACCTCAGTTCAGCCCATGTATGTCCTTTGGTGATGGCTCAGATTCTGAGAGCCCTCAGGGGTCCAAGTTAGTTGACCCTGTTGGTCTTCCTGTGGAGTTCCCATCACTGTCAGGGCCTTGAATTCTTTTCTCCAACTTTTCCTTAAGGGTCCCCGACCTTCACTATCATGGATGGGCCTGGTGCTGTTCTTGTGAACCAATTCCCTAATGAATAAAGGAGCCAATCACTAGGTGAGTAGGCATGACTTGCAAGTTGGATAGAGGAAGAGAGGAAGCAGGAGAGAATTAGGTTCTTTTGGAACACGCACAGCATATGGGTAAGATGTAGCTGCTAGTTTTCCCGGTATCATGGCAGATCCCCAAGGATTCGCCACCAGAGGAGTCAGGGTTTTTTTCAATTATTTTCTTTATTTCCATTTCAAATGTTACCCCCTTTCTTGGTTTCACCCTCAAAAATCCCCTATCCCTCCCCCACCCCACCCCCTGCTTACCAACCCACAAACTTCTGCTTTCCTGTCCTGGCATTCCCCTATACTGGGGCATCGAGCCTTCACAGGACCAAGGTCCTCTCCTCCCTTTGATGTTCAACAAGGCTATCCTCTGCTACACATGCTGCTGTAGCCATGGGTCCCTTCATGTGTACTCTTTGGTTGATGGTTTAGTCCCTGGGAGCTTTGGGAGTACTAGTTGGTTCATGTTCTTCCTATGAGGCTGCAAAACCTGAGGAATCAAAATTTAATAAGGCTTACAAGATCAGGTTTTAGTTGTTGCGCCCAGAGGTTGAGTTACTATTGCTTCTGAACTAAGTTTGTGGTGCGTTTTCCTTCATGCAGCAGCTCATCTGGGTTCAAGAGAGAAACATGGTGGCAAAGCATGGGTTTGCCAGATGTGCACCACAAAGGCCATGGGGGATTTGAAGCACTGAGTTAGCATGGTAGTGGGCACCTAGCAAGCTTTGTGGAGAGATCATGGGAGTTCTGAGAGTCTCCACAGGATAAAAGCAGGTTGGCCATTGACTGCCAGTGAATGCCAGCCAGGCATCCAAGACAGAGAGTTGGAGGCACAAACCTGTTCCATTTTTTTTATTATTTCCCACAACATTCCACCTAATGTTTGGCTATGGGTATCTCTATTTGTTTTAGTCCACTGCTGGATAGATAGTCTCAGAGGACAGATGTGTGAGGCTCTTATCTGTAAGCATAAAGGAATGTCATTAATAATGTAATAAATTGGTGTTTGTCCATACAATGCCTTCTGAGTTGGACTGGTTATTGGTTGGTCTCTTCTTTGGTTTCTGCTCTATTCCTCCATTTCTTTTAGACAGGATAAGTTTTGGGTCGAAAGTTTTGTGGGTGGGTTGGTATCCTTAGTCCTCCACTGGGAGTCCTGCCTGGCTACAGGAGCTGGCCTCTTCAGCTTCCATGTCTGCACTGTTAGGTATCTAGGCTAATGTCACCTGCGTTGACCTGGAAGCTTCTCCATCCCAGGTCTCTGGGACTTCCTAGAGATTCTTCCCTCCACCCATCCCAGGTAGCTACAGATTTCCATTCATTCTCCTGGCCCTCTGTGCTTCTTTCCTGTCTCTCATCACACCTGATCCTGCCTCCCTATTCCCCTGCCCCTCCCCTCTCCCACTCAATTCCCTCCCTCCTACTGCCATTGCACTTCTTATAAAGGAAAGCATTTCATTGTAGCTGGCATACGGTTTCAGAGTTTTAGTCCATTATCATCATAGTGAGAAGCATAGCAGCATGCAGGCAGATGTGCTGCTAGAGAAGGAGCTGAGAGTTCTACATCTTGATCTGCAGGCAACAGAAGAAGACTGCATCCCACACTGAACATAGCTTGAGCATGTAAGATCTCACAGTCCCACCCCCTAGAGTGACATTCTTTCTCTAACCATGCCACAACTACTCCAATGAGGCTACACTTTCTAATAGAGCCACTTTCTATGGGCCAAGCATTCAAATACATGAGTGGTGGTCATTTCTATTCAAACCACCAAAGCCAAGATCTGGAGTCAGATCAATATATTCATCTTTGGTACTTGTAACTAATGTCTCCAAGGCCAAAAGATTGCTTCCTTTGACATTTCTATTCTGACAGCACTCCATTCCTGGAACATCCATTTGTGCCAAAAGTCAGGCTTCCAAGTTTCTGACCCTTCTAGTGGAAAACATATTGTTTCTAAAATAATCAGAAACAGAGATGCACTTGGTTAGCCTCACAGAATTCATAACACAGGTGATAAAGAGAACTGTAGTCTTTCATTCCACTGAGAGGAGAAACAAACAGACTTCAAGGAAACTGATTGATTGATTTTTCTGTCCATTAAAAAAATTAAATCCTAACTTATCTGAAATTAGGGTTTCTAGTATCAGCCTTGCCTTAGGTAAATGGAGAAAATATTTTTTTCCTTTTTTTCTTTTCTTTTCTTTTCAAGACAGGGTTTCTCTGTGTAGCCCTGGCTGTCCTGGAACTCACTCTGTAGACCAGGCTGCCTTCCAAGTGCTGGAATTAAAGGCATGCGCCACCACTGCCCAGCGAGTGAATACATTTTAAAATTGTGTTATTCATTTAAGAAGTCCTCAATACTTGGTTAAATCCCAAGAGGAATTTTAAAAAAAAAGCATAACTCATTTGTTATCTTGAAGCAACATAAATTAGATCAGAAACATAAAATAATTAAATCACACATAGCACAAAGAAATGTGTTTAAGTGTAGAAGAATCCAGAGAAGGTAGGCAAAATTCCTGAAAGGAATTGCCTCATGTGAAAATATAAAGCCAGTCACGTACAGACTCTGTACTGCCTATTGCCCTTGCAGTATGCCAGAAAGAATTTTTTATTAGAATGGTATGGTACATATTCTCTGGTGTTTGATATGCCAAGGGCTTTTAGAAGTTTCAATATCAGAGAGATATGCTCCTATCCATTCCCTTCATTCTCTCCTTTAGACACCAGGATGACTCCAGATCATTCAGGCCCTGGTTTACCTGATAAAATCTTTGGACTCAACATTGTACTAAACACTAGATGATACTAGTCAGTCCTGATATCTTCATTGATTTCCTATCTGCCTACCTGTTTTTTCTTTCAGAATTTAATAATGAATACTGAGAGAATATACTCAGATATTTTAATCAAGTATAACATCACATAAAGAAATGTCATACTTTATATAGATAACACCTAAGCAAGCATTGCTCTCTCTACCTTTCAATGAGCTCAATCCTGGGCATTAAAATATAGATTTTCACAGGTTTCAATTTATCTAGCCTTACTTGCTTCCCACCAGAAATGTTAAGCATAATTCTTGACTACATAAAAACCAACCAAACAAATATGCAAGCAAATAAAAACAGGTGAGGTAAAACTGAGGCTCAAATTTGAAATTTGAAAATGGTAAAGGACATGCTTAGATTGGAACTAGGTTTCATCAGGTCTCTACCCTTCATATTATGGTTCTTAAAGAGTAGTGGGACAACTGAGTAGGAAATTCACAAAAGGAAATCCCACATTATTTAAGAGCTATATCTTTCTGACTTAACCCATGGGACCAAAGCCAGAGAAAGAAGACCCTCACTCTGTACAAGGCCAGGCCACTGTCAGACCGGGCACCAAACATCCGCACGTTCTCCTACAGAGTAGACTTAAACTACAGTCAGCAATCTGGACACCAGATAAGCTTGATGGAAGAGAGTTTCACATGGCTTAGCACTTCCAACATCAACTTCTCATTTTTCTGTTAGCTGTCCAGGTAGCAACAACATCACTATCATAGGCCTATATCACGAACCAGAAGGATCTTACAATGGACTGTGATGACTCTGTTCTGTTTCCAAGGACTTACTATCCAGGCGCTTCATTCTTCCCCTAATCCTACTGCCTTTATCCAGTTTTGTGTTTACACTTCAGCTACTCAAAACAATCTAAGAACAAGAATCCACTTTCCAATTTCATTATTATTCATCCTTCAAGACATACTCACAGGATTGATGTCAACAGTAAAGGTCTTTATTCTGTATGAGACAACATAAGTAGTTCTATAAATTAACAATAATTCTATTTATGAAATATTGTTTCTGAAGATGCTTTTAATTTTTTTAAAAATTCATATAAATGCAAAGGCAATTAAAGATGCATGACTGAATAACATCATTTCTGTAGTGTTACAGCCCAGTATGGATAACAAACAACTGGGAAACAGGCAAATCTCTAAGAAGTTCTTAGAGATTTAATCCAATTAAATTTATGCCAATTAAAAAAATGAAGTACAGGTCTAAACAGAGAATTCTCAACAAAGGAATCTCAAATGGATGAGAAGTTCCTAAAGAAATATTCAGTCATCGGGGAAATGCATTTCAAAACCATGCTGAGATTCCACCTTACCCCTGTCAGAATGGCTAACAGCAAAAACTCAAGGGACAGCATATGTTGGTGTGGTTATGAAACAAGAGGAACATTCCTCTACTGCTGGTGGGAGTATAAATATGCACAAGCACTCTAGTAGTCAATTTGGTGGTTTCTCCAAAAACTGGGAATAGTTCTATCTGAAGACCACTCCTGGGCTATACCACATCACCCAAAAAATGATCCACCATCTCACAAGGACACCTGCTCAACTACATTCATAACCACTTTATTCATAATACCAAGAAACTAGAAACAAGTCCCTCAACTGAAGAATAGATAAAAACATATATTGTGGCCCATTTATACAATGGAATATTATTCAACCATTAAAAACAAGGATATCATGAATTTCACAGGCAAATGGATAGGACTAGAAAATATCCTGAGTGAGGTAACCCAGACCCAAAAAACATGCACTGTATGTATGCATTTCTGAGTGGATATTAGCCATAAGGTGCAGGATAATCATGCTATAATCAAGAGGGACAAAGAAGCAAATAACAGCGAGGGACCAAGGGATGATGGTTGAATATTCCTTAGAAGGGGAAACAAAATAGATAGCAGAGGTTGATGGAAGGAGAGAACATGGTGGAAAAGGGGTTGGGGATGGAAGCAGGGATAGAGGAGAGCATATGTAGGGAGAGCAGGAGAGAGAAAAGGGAGATGTGGGAGAAAACTCTAGAATGTGCCATAGACCTGAGATGGGGAGAATCCCCAGAGGGTTTCTGTGGGTAACTCTAGCTAGCAGTGGGTATGTCCTGGCTTTAGATTGAATGCCATCTGAATACCATCTTCTCAAATCTGTTCCTCTCAAAGTAAAAAGCCTGGGTTGGCTAGGAGATTGTAGTTTTTCAATCCCATCAGAAATCTATGAACAACTGATAACAACTGAAAATATATAGGAAGCCTAAACTTAGCCAATATATAGAGACCACTGAAAACCTGGACAGTCCTTATTTCAAAACTTTGGAGCACTGATCTTCAGCCTACTGGTCAGGGTCATCTGACAGACCTATTTGTAATACAGAATTTTGAAGGGCTGATTACCCTGTTTTGGCAGAGATTATCAGTTGACTATCCTTTTTCTGGAAAGGTTTTTTCTGAAGATGAAATGAGGCAATTCTTGCCTAGTGACACTCTCACCACAACTGGAACAACTGCAATTGATGCTCAATTTCTTCTTTGAATCCAAGAAAGGGAAAGCTGTAAGGAGCAGACTAGTCTCAACAACAAGTGAAATAAATAACATTAAACATCATATTCTATGGATTTCTGATGTTTTTGAAAACCAACTATCTATGTAAAGTAATCTGGACTATTGTCCATTAACTACTCTTATCTATTTCTAATTAAAATCTTGAAAACACCCTAACAAGAAACCCAGAGCCATGATTTTGATATTAGGCCCTAAACTCAAAGCCTTAAACATTTCAGATCGGTTTATAATAACAGCAATAGAAGAACTGGGTCTAAGCCCCATACTTACAAATTTTTAGTACCAATAGAAGAAATTTACCAATGAAAACCTTGATTTTGCATCAAAATAAATTCTGTGCCAAAATAAGAACTTATGACTTCAACTTAGTAACAATTATAAAGATTTCTACCAAATGAAATTATGTCTATGTAATCAATTCATTCCCTAGAAAGATAACATATTAATGACCCTATCCAGCCCCAAATCCCAGGGAACTGGGTCAATGATTCTTCATAACTTCTTCAAGCTAAATATGGGCATTGAGATATTATGAAGTAGGGTTGGTAAGGGTAGGGAAAATAGGATTGATTAGTCTTTGATGTCTGTGTCTTGACTGGATCTGGCTGAAGTCCAGGACATCAGGAGTTCACTCAGGTCAGTTCAGCATGTCTGAAGAGGAGACTCATCAAGGCTGTATATTATGTAATATACAAATCTCAAAGCAAAATTTTAGTATCATCAAGATAACCTTTTTGTTTGATTCTCTGGAATCTAGTTCTCTGGGAGATCTTCCTCTATCAAATCTGATCCTTATAACTCTGGAAGTTGTAAATACCTTAATTACCTTTTCCAAAAACACAAAAACAAAACGTTTTCCCCAAATCAGCATATCCTTGAGTCAGTAATCAGAAAACTATTTAGACCTCTTTCTCAGAGGAATAATATAACCACAAAACTCAAAATCACACCCATTTTGAAAATCAAAACAATCTATATTAAATGAAATAAACTAAGATATTGTAAGAGCCTCTACTTAGGCTTTTTCTATCTTGCCAAGTAGGAAAAGATGCCCAAAATTCCCGTGAGAGACCATGTTAGACAGAATATGAGCTTTCTCTGGCTTAGTAAACAAACTATATCATCTTTCTGTTTGGCTCTCTGCCCAGAGCCACAGACATATTTTATTAATACCTGTTGAAAGCAGGCAATGATTATCACTGCACTCTCCACTCTGAAGTCAGTGACTAATATTCTCTATCCTAGTTCAGATTAAAACAACCTAAAACAAATGAAGTAAGCTAAAGTATTGAATGTGCCTGTACTACACCTTCCTAATTTGCCATGACAGAATATTAACCCAAAAGTCCTGTGGAATATGAGGCTCCTGCAGACTTTATTATACCATCTTTAAGACAATTGATTCACACTTCCACTAATATCTGCCTATAGAAAGCAGATAGTTTTTAATTGCTAAGCTCTCTGTCTAGAGCAACCATCCTGTTATACCATCTATCTGTTGTGCTCTCTACCTGGAGCCTCAGACGTCTATTAATCAATACCTGGTCATAGCAGGCGATTACCACTGTTCTCTCTACTTGGAGTCAGTGACTGGTATTCCCTATCTAGTTCAGAAACACTGGTGACATTTCCCATGTGATTTGGACAGAATCTGAAAATAGGTTTATCCTAAAAGCAAATAATCCTAATTTTAAATT
The DNA here is from genome assembly GCA_002335545.1 of Apodemus speciosus. Lineage (NCBI taxonomy): Eukaryota > Metazoa > Chordata > Mammalia > Rodentia > Muridae > Apodemus > Apodemus speciosus. The sequence continues at coordinate 19,690 of BDUI01007032.1, forward strand.
CACGGTTTAATTACTCTGCTCTAAGAGGTAGGTAAATTCCATTCTTCTCATAACTTAAAGCTGCCTATTATTTACCACAGTAGGGGTCCTCAGCATTTCTAGGCTTTCCTTTGCTACAAATTTGCGCTTTTGAGTCATGTGGCTCATTTTTGGTGCTACTCAGTTACTCAATTAACAAAACAAAACAAAAAGAAATAAAAATAAAAATAAAATAAAACTCTCTCAGGCTAATAATCTCAAATTTCTAGTGGACTTGTGACCAGCCAGCATGTTAGGTATGCCATCAGTTGCAGGAATTATTTAAAAAGATCCCACCAACTCTCTTTCCCTGCAGGGTCCACCTCAGTGAGGAGCTATTCCTCCCAACTAGCTCCCACAGCATCTTATCTGTGTTCCCTCTCCGCCAAAAAAACCCTTTAATCAGCAAACCCACATTCTAGTAACCAATTAAACCAAAACTCTTAAAGCTTAATTAATTAATCAGATTTATGTATAAATAATGTTACAATTTACAAGATGCCATACAATAATTTAAGAGACAATTGATAATGATAGATGCTTTCCCCCCCAATATTTCTAACCTTATAAAAACTTAGCTATTTGTGACTAGTAAATGCCACACAGGTCCACGTTGGAAGCCATTTCTGTTATCCTCCCTTCTCTCTATCCCCCCAACTTCTAGCTCTGACTCCCTTTACCTGTCCAATCACAGACCTTCCACTGCCCTAATATGATTGGACATGGAAAATCCTGCAACAGATATGGATCCTGAAATTGCCACTCTCTGTAGCCAGGTGGAGGAATAAGGATAGCAACCTACCTACAAAATCTTTGACCCAAAACGTATCCTGCCTATCAAGATGTTCAGAGTCAAGGACAGAGACTGAGAGAATGGCCAACCAATGACTGCCTCAAACTGAGACCCATCCCAAGGGCAAGAACCAATCCATGACACTATTAATGATACTATGTTATGCTTGTAGACTTAACATCACTGTCCTCTGAGAGGCTTTGCCCAGTAGCCAATGAGAAGAGATGCAGAGACTCACACCCAACATTAGATGGAGCTCTGGGAGTCTTGACTGAAGAGCTAGGAGACCAATTGAAGAACCAGTAGAAGACAGGAACTCTACAGGAAGACCAACAGAGTCAATTAACCTGGACCCCTGGGGACTCCCAGAGACTGAATCACCAACCAGAGCTAGCACAGGCTGGATCTAGAACCCCTGCATGTATGTAGCAGATGAGCAGCTTGATCTTCATGCAGTTCCCCCAGTAACTACCTGGGACTGTTCCTGAGCCTGTTGCCTGCCTTCCTATGAATCCCCTATCCCTAAATATACCACCCTGTCTGGCATCAGTGAGAGAGGATGTGCCTAGTCCTTGCAGCCACTTGGGTGCAAAAGGCAGAGGTGGGGGTGGGGGTGAGCCCAGGTGAGAGTGGGGATTTGAGGGTGTGTGGTGTGGTGTTATTTGCAGGATGATATCCCTTTCTCAAGAGAAGGGGAAGGTAGAATGGGGGAAGGACTTGTGTCAGGGAATACTAGGAGGATAGAAATGGCTGATACTGTCTTTAAAGTAAATAAATAATAGACTAGAATGATTAATAAATAATAATAATAATAATAATAATAATAATAATAATAATCTTTAAGGCAATTAAAGATTATGGCTGAATAACATCATTTCTGGAGTGTTTTTTTATTGGATATATTCTTTATTTACATTTCATTTCCCTTTTCCTGGTTTCCGTACTCTGATAATGGATATTACTGCATGTGAAGGTGAGGAACAGCCTAAGAGGAAATTAAACTAAAGGACTTCTACATAAATAATGGTGCCCCGCACCTGATCATGTTCTGTGAGCACCATGCATGAATAAGCAGGGATGCACATATATCCCAAGGTTGATATAAGAATGGCTTTCCTTCAAAGGCCTGATACTTGAATTACGGGAATTTTGTCCTAATTTAGTCCTTGAAATTCTTATAGAAAAATCTTTAGTTGTTTTTTTCTAGGAAGGGATAAGAAATAAAAATACTATCAGAAATTCCAGAAGCATCAGTCTTTGAGAGAAGAGGGCTGTAAGCTAACCTTTTGATGATAGGGATCAAGAAACTTTCCATGCTCTATGAATCTGAGATCCTTGTGGTCCCATAGCAAACTCTCCTGTGAGCCAGGCCACACCTGCTCAGCCACCAGCCCCTACTTCACTGTGCTGTGGATCTTAATTTTCTTTCTTTGGTTAAAACATACTTTAGGAACCTTAAAGAAATCTTTCCACCATTTTTCTCACAAAATATGACTTTGTCATTATCTTTCCAACCTTCCTGAAATGACCAACAAATTGACACTAACTTTGGCTAAGCCAAACAGAATACAAATAAAGACAAATTAACACTGGATGCAGATGATTTAGTACAGTAACTTGGATGAAGAGCAACAGCACCAATCCCAGCTTTGGCCAGGGCCACAGTAAGTGTGCAGTTCTTTGAGAGTCATGAGTCCTTCACCTATCTCAAGGAATCTGGATCTAAGAATAACTGGTATTCAAAGTATACTATCTAAAATTCATCTTATACATTCTAGAGTAATGGTTTCAAGATTGAGTCTTTGGGAGACTATGGTTATATTTTCCTTCTGGAAGCAAGAGCTTTGTGAGAAGGCAGTAACAGAAACTGCAAGATGAATAACTCGCAAAATATACAAAGTTCAGTAGAAAGAATGAAGACCATCCACTGTACAGAAGTAAAAGAATGCCCATCTGCTTCTATATGGCATGTTGTCTAGAAAGGATTCATGGTGACTGTACATGTTTTCTCTAGCCGAAGCTATGGAGAGCCATAGACCAGTAGGGTAGTAAAGACTATTTCTCCCTCACTGCAAAAGCTTTTCTTCATCACAATACTCCTTTCCATGCTTTCCTATTTTATAGAATCATGATGTGTCAATCCTAAAAGAAATAACACAGAAAATACATCAGAGCTCTGAAGTTCTGTATTTTACCATCATTATTTCTGCATTTTCCTTAAATGTGCACCAATAGGACACAAATGTATCCTATTTTTACCATATCCTACATTTTACCATATCTTTTCCCTTTCCTGATGTTTGTTTTGTTTAAATGAAATGTTCAAAATATACATATTTAGACTTTGATCATATATACAAGTGCAAAAATATAGTCTTATTTGCATGTTTCATCTTAATATAAATGTTAGGATACTATACTTATATCCCCTGAACTTACTCACTAAAAAAAATCCAGCAGTGTCTTATTCATCTTGATGTATGTAACCCTAGCTCACCATGTTTACTGTTTTCTATATTTTCTTGTCTAAGTCTGATATAGTTATGTATTGTTATCCTGTGAAAATAATTTCTCATGTTTATGAACAATGCTGTGGTAAATTCTTTTAAATGTTTATTAAATTGAATAGTCTAATTATTGTGAAAGGGGTTAAAGGGATAATTATTATCAAGATGTATACCAGGAGTCAAGGAATGCTTGCTTGCATTTCTAGTTCTCTAAACTAACAGATAACATCTTTGTGGTGGCACTTAGAGTTTCTGCTTCCCCAAGTCAAGTTTTAAAAGTCTTCTGAAGACTTAAAATTATCTTGATCTTATTAAATTTTCAGTAAATAAATAATTTTGTGAGGGGATTACTCTGAGACACTAAGGAATCGTGGAAATGTTAGAAGAAACAAACACTACTGAACTATCACTGCAGCAAATTAATAAACTTTTTGCTGGTCTCACCCTACAATGATCCTCAGTTCTAAATGCTAACTTAGCTCATGTCTTAGTGTTTCTATTACTGTGATGAAACACTATAAGTAAATAAACAAGTTGGGAATGAAGAGATTTATTTGCTTTACACTGTCATATTGTTGTTTATCATCAAGGAAGTCAGGACAGAATTTCAAATAGCAAGAACATGAAGGCAGGAGCTGATGCAGTAGCTGTGGAAGGGTACTGCTTACAGACTTGCTCTCTGTGGCTTGCTCAGCCTGCTTTTTATAGAACACAGAATTACAAGGCCAGTGATGTCAACACCCACAATGGACTGGGCCCTTCCCCATTAATCACTAATTAAGAAAATTAGTACCAACCTATGTATAGCCCAATCATTTTCAGGCTTTTTTTTTTTTTTCAATTTAAGCTCTGTTCTCTCCAGTGACTCTAGCTTGTGTCAAATTGACGTAAAACTAACCAGCACAGCTGAGCACCTGTCAACTTGATACACAAACATTAATTCACAACCTTCCTTCCTTCCTTCCTTCCTTCCTTCCTTCCTTCCTTCCT
>BDUI01007032.1:30514-44691 GCA_002335545.1 Apodemus speciosus
AGAGACAGAGACAGAGACAGAGAGACAGAGAGAGAGAGAAAGAGAGAGAGCACTACACAGAAAGGACAGGAGGGAGGGGGAAGAAGAAGCCAAGCAGTGGTCAAAGCAATGTTTGCTCCTGTCCCCCTTAATGGAACTCTAGCAAACTGGGTGTCCACCTTCCCTCTGCCCAAACGGGCTCTTTCTTCTTTGCTTGGAAAACTTGACCATTGAGGAAATCTCAGATGTCATTTTTTTCACTAATCTCATTTCCACTAAAGAAACCAAATTCTTTTTTAACAATATTTATTGAATACCAGGTATAGTCCAGGAACTTTGATATACTTTTAGAAGCAGAGAACTAAAACAAATGAAGAAACAAAGATGGGGACTTGTTATTTTTTCAGCTCTATGATATACATTACCTACAGGTTTATAATAAAAACAGTGCAATGCATTTATTTTATGATTGTTATGCATCAGATGCTCTCCTATGTACACTGCTCCTGTTATTACATTTAGTCCTCACAGTAACTCAGCTTCAGGAGGCAAACTTGTATGAATTTTGTTTTTATAAATAAGAAACTAGAGCACTAGCACAGAGAGATTAAGGAACTGGAAATATATAGCGTTTTTTCCCAGTTCTAAATTCTGTGCTACTCATTTAGCACTGCAGAGAGTTCAAGTCCATAACAGATAATACAGATAATAAGATATGTAGTGCTGCTCAGTTTAGGACCCAATGGTCCCCTGGGTTCGCTTTAACTTAATTAAGATTAATCAGAATTTAAAATTCAATTCCTCATTCATTCAAGACATATTTCAGGTACTCAGTAGGCACATGTGACTAGTGGCTGCCACCCCCACACAGCTCAAACAAAATTATTGTCACGGCAGAAAGCTTGGATAATATCGAGTCAGACACCTTTTAATTGTGTAGACATTGTGTCTCAATTATCCCTTCCAAAAGACATATCAACATTTAATTTCCATCATGACAGCTGTTGGGAAATGAAACCTTTAAGTTTAAGTCTTGAAGGTTCCATCCTTCTGAATGAACTAATATTGTCATCACAGGAGTTGGCTCATCATAACGTCTTCTAAGTCTCTCTTTAGCCACCTACCTTGTTTTGCAATATGCTATGTTATGATAATGTTATGATAGGATAAGAAAATCCCTCTATCAGGTTTTCCAGCCTCCCGATCAATAAGCCTATACATTTCTATTTATTATTAATTACATAGTCTGTGATATTGTGTTATGAAACACAAAATAGACAAAGACAAGCCAAACCTAATTAAAAAAGTGCTTGTATTTCCTTTCATTTATCCAGTTCATTGTTACCTTATTTTACAAAAATATTAGTCTGAAAAACATTCAAAAGTCTATAAATTACTTGTACACCATAGATATCAGAAACACAAACTGCTATGCAGATACATTTCAAATGCAACTGATAAACAATATCTTTTTAAAATGGCATCAGCAATCTCTTTAAACTTGTCTTTCCTTACCCCTTTATCTTTCTGTGTCTGTTTGTCTTGTTCTCCTTCCTTCCCTCCTTATCCCTCTTGATATGTAGCTAGTCCAAGCTGAGATATTTTTTATTATATAATTGCAGAATGTACTACTATTTTTATTTTAAAGCTGTAAATGTGAAAACAGAAGTATTCCAGATATATTAGATTGCTTAAAATATATAATTAACTTCAATCGTTTGTTTTTACTCCTTAATGTATCACTTAGAAAAATTAAATCTCTCTCTCCTTATTTTAGTCAACAATGCTATAACTACATTTGGTTTTATGTTGTTCTTAAATTCCCAGTGCTTTCAAACCTTAAAGGTGACACTTACATCCATTCTATTACCTTGCAAGTCTCTTCTCCCCACCCTATGCTCACCTATACTCACTCTTTAATGAGAATGTTTTAAAAATAAACTCCCATGAAAACCTGTTCAACCAAGCCTCTGAGATGTTTACATCATCTGTGTTTCCATCATAATTAATGTTAACAGCTATGTGTGTATATAAATCTATCTCCCCAAGTTCAAAATGCAGTAAGATAAATGATTGGCACTGTACTTTCAATGGCAAGATCCAAAATAGTCACTCAGGACCTTTTCATTTAAGTAATAAATAAGCCTTTAATCTCTTTAGGACTTTTTCCATCTGTCCAAAAATCCTTACTTCTGGGGGGATGGAGGTTTTCTATGTATGTATGTATGGATGGATGTATGGATATATGTATGTATGTATGTATGTATGTATGTATGTATTTATTTATTTATTTATTTATTTATTTATTTTGGGTGTTTATGTCTTTCCTAGAACAAAATGTCTTTTGTCAGCTTTCTTAGAGCATGAGAGTAGCCTTCCCTCCTTCACAATCTACAGGAATAAAAACTTGCTACAATATTTAATCATTATGAAAATTATGACAACTCTGCATTGTAGCTGACTTTCTCATAAGTATTATTATACTATGGTTCTTTGTTTCTAAATTTACAATACCCATGCACACCTTTCAAGGTTAAATTTTGTTAAACATTCAAAATAATGAAAATATTTCACTAGACTATATTTTTTGACAGACTTCCCTAATGCCCAGCCTGTGAATCTGGACTACAAAAGAGAAGGAAGCTGAGCAGCAGCGTGCATGCATCAGTCTCTGTTCCATATTGTCGCAGTGACCACTGGCTTTGAGCTCCTGGCAATTTCAGTGTTCCACTCTGATGGACTTTACCCTTAAACTACCCAAAACTAACACTTTCTCTTAAGTTGCTTTTAGGCCCTAACATTTTCTATCAATTCATTTGACTTAAGTTCACCAAGCCACTATAAACTGGAGACTAAATACAAGAGAGTAYTGAAGAGCTGGCAAGCATAAGAAGAGACAGAGGGGAAAGCCCTGTAACTGAAGGAGTTGYAAGGTCAAGCAAACAGGAGAAGGTGAAACTCAAGAGRAAACAAATGTGTAAAGGGAGGGAAGCTTTACAAAATGTAGCCAGACACAGCAAAGGACATGACAAACAATGGATAAGTAGAAAGAAAAATACAGAAGACACATAAGCAACAGGAAGGAAGGATCTCTCAAGAAAACATCCACCAGAGGAAGTACCAAACAGATAAAGCTAAGGCCCTGGAGGGCTGTGGCAGTGTTGGCAATGAATGTGAACCTGCATTCATCACCATGAGGTCAGGAAATGATCTCTTCAGATCTCCAGTACACCTAGCCCCTGAGGACAGAGACTATACTAAGTGCAGCATGTAAAAATACCTTAAAATTCTCAAAACATACATTATTTATTACCTATAGGTTATTCTATAAATTCTTATGGGGATGAAATAAACATGCTGTACAAGTAGACAATGTACAAGAATTCATTCACACAGACACTGAACATTTTTTCATTTAAAATTCCCCAAGTGAAAAAGGAACACTTCTCCATTGTTGGTAGGATTGCAGGCTGGTAAAACCACTCTGGAAATCAATTTGGTGATTCCTCAGAAAATTAGACATAGTACTACCTGCTGACGCAGCTATACCACTCCTGAGCATGTACCCAGAATATGCTCCTACATGTAATAAGGACACATGCTCCACTATGCTCATTGTTGCCTTATTTATAATAGCCAGAAGCTGGAAAGAACCCAAATGTCCCTCAACAGAGGAATGGATACAGAAACTGTGGTATATATAAACAATGCAGTACTATTCAGCTATTAAAAACAATGAATTTATGAAATTCTTAGGCAAATGGATGGAACTAGAATGTGTCATCCTGAGCGAGGCAACCCAATCACAAAAGATCACACATGGTATGTACTCACTAATAAGTGGAAGTCAGCCCAAAAGCTCAAAATAAACAAGTTACGATTCACTCAGCACAGCAAGCTCAAGACAGAGAACTTGAGTAAGGGTACTTTGGTCCTCTACGAGAGGGAACAAAATACTCACAGGAGCAATAAGGGAGACAATGTGTGGAGCAGGGGCTGAAGTAAAGGCCACCCAGAGACTGCCCTACCTGGGGATTCATCCTATAAACAGTCAACAAACCCTGACACTACTATGGATGACAAGAAGTGTATACCAATAGGAGCATGCCATGGTTGTCTCCAGAGGGGCCCTGCCAGAGCCTTACAAATACAGAGGCAAATGCTAGCAGCCAACCAGTGGACTGGGCATGGGGTCCCCAATGGAGGAGCTGGAGGGAGGTTCAGAAGAGCTGAAGGGGCTTACAGTCCCATGGGAAGAACAATGATTTTGGCCACCCAAATGCCCCAAGACTCCCAGGGACTGAACCATCAACCAAGGAGCACACATGGTCCCAGCCAAAAATGGGGCAGAGGAAAGCCTTGTTGGGCATCAGTGGGAGGAATGGTCCTTGGTCAGGTAAAGGCTCAACAGAGGCCCCAAAAAAGGGAAACTGAGGGGGGAAGGAGGGAGTGTGTCAGGTGGAGGGGCATATATGTGGAGGCAGGGGGAGGGAGGAGGGGTTGAGGGTCTTTGGGGAGGGGGAAATTGGGAAAGGTTTTGCCATGGCAATGTAAATGAAGATGATATTCAATAAAAAGAAAAAATCCCCCAAATAYTAATAAACTAATCAAGAAAAAATGATCAAGAATTCTTTCATACAATTATAGAACTATTTAGAATGTCTAAATTTAAGCTGAATAACATTTTATATGTTCTTTATTTGAATACAAAGAGAATTGAATCATTGTTTTTTCCTTGGATTCACACTGTAGAAATAGCATGTCCTTCAAATGTTAAACAACTATTTTTACAACACATTCTCTATCGTCTTTGATTTCAGAAAGTTTAAACACACATACATGCATATGTATGTACAAAAATATATGTGTATTATACAAACATAGTGTCAGGCAACTTTGGAGCACCATGTTAGAAAGATTTGTTTTGCATTTTTTTATATATTGCCTGCATAAGTCATAGCTACAGTCTCTTTCATAAAAACAGAAAAAAATTTAGGATGTCATTTTCATTATTTTCTAGTTAAATCCAAAAGAAATGTAACATTTCTTGTGCTGTGAATTATATCCTAATAATAGATTTATACTTTGAGGAAACAAAGAATAATCTTTTGCTTCTAGTTCTAAATATTTTTCCTGAAAATTCATTGATTAAAATTGTCTCAGGTTCTGTTAAAACTTACACAATGAATACATTAACAAAATAGAAAAGGCAAGGGAGTGGACTGAAAGCTGAGAGTGAGATTTAGCATTATCTGTTCTTGTTTATTTTTATTGTATCAGTGCCTTCTTTTCTAAAATCTGAATATAGCAGTTACATAAAAACGTAAATATTTTCTCTTAATCTTAGATTGATGAGTAGGATTCATTTTCATAAATACAACTCTGAGTCTTTAATCAAGAGCATGGGTCAAATAAAAAAGACCAGAAAAGTTAAATCCTAGCACAGATACTGGCCCACAGAGGTTCACCTCACAACTCCTGGAAATTGTCTGGATTTAGGGGGGGGATACCTTTAGTCATCCTTTGCATTAAATTAAAATATTAATTAATATTGGCCTGCCAATTCCTATAGCTTGCTCCCCAGTTACTTACTTATTCAAATTAAGACCTTATTCTATGACATATAACTGCACTAAATCTGGAGAAAGATTAAAAAAACCAAGTGTAACTCAAGCTCCCACTACTAACAATGAAAACTGAATGGCATACTCAATGTTCTTTCTTTCTTTACTGTACTCAGATAGGCTGAGTACAAAGTGTCTAACTCAGTTACTTAATCTAGTTGCTCTCTATAAAGATGGCCATACCAGCAGGAAGCATTTTGAGTATGCTATTGTGGATGGCAACTATTTTGACTAATAAGAATCTTACCAGGAGCTATACATACAAGGATGGCAGCTTGTATAGGAAAGTCTCTCCTATACTTACATAGTTCTCTTGATGGCTTTTGTCATTGTTCTCTTGCGTATTGTTTGATTTTGAGGCAAGGCTTTGATATAAAGCCCTAGCTGGCCAAGTACTCTCACTGTGGATCAGAGGCTATTCTTGGACTCATAGCAAACCCATTGTCTTAGCTTCCCAAATGCTGAGATCACAGGAATGTATCACATACCTGACAGTTTTTTATTTTATTTGAATTTTAAAGTCCTGTTATCTTAGCTTTGAACATAATTCTATTAGATATTTTTGTATAGACATATCTATACATTTTTGTATAGATATAAGATAATAGATCTTTTCAAGAAATAATTATTCTGCTGTTTTGTTCAAAATTTTACTGAGAGCTGCTAAACACCAACACCAATACCATGTGCAGCATTGAAACACTGCTACCACACCCCTGGATGCCTGCCTCTATTACTGTCACATTGATCATAGGAACCTATTTCATTTCTCTTTTTTTCTACTGCAGTGTTCATGTTCTAAAAATCAGACATTATAAATTACATTTCTTTAATATCTTCTTTATATGACAGCCATAACAATTGATTATTTAGAAATATACATAGAGCATCTGTGATATTAATTTTAGGAGTCTAAAGCAATCACTTTTAAAGAATTGTTGTGTCTCACAAGGTGGGGAACTAATGATTTAACTAAATTGAATTAAACAATTCTTGTCCTCCCCATTCCTCACTTTCTCTTCTAACCAAAGAAAATCTTATGACTCAGTCCCACATAGAGACTTAAACAGAAGCACTTGATCAGGATGGAGGCATAGATTTCTTTATTTTTATAACCGTAGGGACAAAATCCTAGTCATCCTTCATTGCTCAACAGCAGAACAGTACCATTTCTGTTACTTGAGAGAAGATGAGAATTTAACCAGTGTTACTTTAGTTTTATGCTCTTCTAGTCTGTGAACACAGCTCCACAGCCCAGTTTCTTATACATGGTCTACATAGTTTCCCTGATCCTCACAAAAGTCTAAACATCCAGCACCAGATACAGATTCTTTGATTGTAAACTTCCCAATACTAGTCAATTCCCAAAGCTAGTCACTACTTAGGAAAAACCCTGGATTCTCTCTCTCAGGGAGAAGAGRTGAATAGCTGACACTACTTATCACTGACTTTCTTCTTGACTAACCACCCTTCTTTCTACCCTTATACTCACTTCACCAGTTCAGAAACTCATTATCTTATACTGGAACCATGCCCCCAACCAATCTCACTATCTTGCATCTAGTATGTTTTCTAGCTGGACTGCTGTTTTGCTACAAGAGTTACATAAAATAAAATTCAATCACCCTCAGGTCTAAAATATGTTTCACACTATTTGTTATTCAGTATCACAGCTGTACTTTCTGCTGTGATTTGAATAGTGGCATCTTCTCCAAAATTCATGTTGAAATTCCATTCTCAATGCAATTATTAAGAGACRTTGTTTGGGGAGGATGATTAAGACACAAGAGTTCTGCTACCACAAATACTATTTAGAACCTTGATTAAATGCTCTCTTGTTCTGTCTATTCCATCATGTGAGGACATCATACTCATCTACTCTGGAATATATAGTAACTAAATTCAGCCTTGAAAGCAGATGCCAACACCAGATATTCCATGTTAGCATTGAGATCTTGAACTACTTGCCCCCCAGAATTATGAAAACAATTCTCTTCTTTAAAAGCAAGCCAGCCAGAAGGATTTTGATAAAGCAACACACATCTGTGAATACAAATTGCTAGTCTTCATAAGTCCTGATCTTGCAGCCCTAGCATACTATTTGCCATGGTGGAGACTTATGGCTAATCTTTATGCATCGCTGTTTTGCTTATGTTTTTCCTCTACACAAAGTAGCATTTCATCATATCTCACTGAAGAAATTGGTCATGATGCAAGGTGCATTTATCGGTCTCTAAGTTGTAGGTACAATTGATTATTGTACACAATATGTTACTGTTTTCTGTCTGTTACCATGCTAAACTATAAAATACTTAATAGCTATAATAGTTCACTTTTATAAAACTTCATTGAACATATTCTCCTCAAGGAATGTGTCTTTTTCTATACATACAAATAAAACCACAATATCTGTCAATAAATATTTATAGAATAACTGAATGCACTCATCAAACAAGTAGTCTTTTTCATAATAGAAATATATGACTCCAATTCATCACTTTCACAATTACTTTTTTCAGACAAGTCATAGATTTTCTCCTTTAAACATGGGTATATTCATAACTTTCTTCCACAGAGGGAGTCAGGAGATATGAGCCTTGGTCCTGGCTGTCTCTCTCTAGATATATGACCTTGAACAATTTATTTGAAGTGTCCCTTTTATGTTACATGTAAAATGGGGCTACATTTCAGCTCTAATATTTATTATGCATTTTCTGAAATATTTAATACCAATCACACTTTTCTTTACATTCCTTGCTACCACTTAACTAAATCACCTTAGATCAAACTCGTTTTTTAATTATTTTATTTGTTTACATTTCAAATGTAAACAAATTTCTTTCTGTTTCCCCTTTGCAAACCCCCTATCCTATGCCCTCTTACCCTGCTTCTATGAGGGTGCTTCCCCACCCACCAACACACTCCCACCTCACTGACCTAGCATTCCTCTACACTGGAGCATCAAGCCTTCACAGGTCCAAGGGCCTGCCTCTCATTGATGCAAGATAATACTCTTTCAGCTCCTTCAGTCATTCCCCTAACTCATACATTGGGGTCCCTATGCTCAGGCCAATGGTTGTCTGTGAGCATCCACATCTGTACTGGTTAGAATCTGTCAGAGCCTCTCAGGAGACAACTGTATCAGGCTCCTGTCAGCAAGCACTTCTTGGCATCAGCAATAGTGTCTGGGTTTGGTGTCTGCATGTGGGATGGATCCCCAGGTGGGGCAGTCTCTGGATGGCCTTTCCTTCAGCCTCTGTATGGCCTTTCCTACAATCTCTCTTCCACTCTTTGTCCCTGTATTTCCTTTAGACAGAGGCAATTCTGGGTTAAAATTTTGAAGATGGGTGGATGGCCCCATCCTACAACCAGGGAGTCATGCCTATCCTCTGGATATGGACTCTACAAGTTCAACCTATCCTTTATGGGATATTTCAACTAATGTCATCCCAATGGGTTCCTGGGAGGCTTTTGCTTTCCTGGCATCTGGGACTTTCTGGTTGCTACCTCAGTTCTCCATCCCCCAATGCTACACACCTCTGTTCAATTTCCTGACCCTCTGTACATCTCCTCCATCTCCTCCCATACCTGATTCCTCCCTTCTTGCTCCCCTCACCCTCCTCTCTTCCTCCAAAGTCCCTCCCACCCTCTACTTCCCTTGATTATATTGTTCCCTATTCTAAGTAGAACTGAAGCATTCACTCTTTGGTCTTACTTTCTCTTGGGCTTCATGTGCTCTGTGAGTTCTATCAAGGATAGTACATGCTTTTTGCCTTATAGCCACTTATCAGTGAGTACATACTATGTGTGTTCTTTGTGATTGTGTTACCTCACTCGTAATGATATTTTCTAGACGCATCCATTGGCCTGCAATTTTCGTGAAGTCTTTGTTTTAATAGCTGAGTAGTATTCCATTGTGTAAATGTACCATGTTTTCTGTATTTATTCCTCTGTTGAGGGGCATCTAGGTTCTTTCCAGCTTCTGTCTGTTATAAATACAGCTGCTGTGAACAGAGTGGTGCATGTCTCCTTATTACATGTTAGAGCATCTTCTGGGTATATGCCCAGGAGTGGGATAGCTGGGCCCTCAGGAAGTACTATGTCCAATTTTCTGAGGAACCACTAAACTTATTTCCAGAGTAGTTGTACCAGCTTGCAATCCTGCCAGCAATGGAGGAATGTTCCTCATTCTCCATTTCCTGCTGTCACCTGAGTTTTTATTTTAGCCATTCTGACTGGTGTGAGGTAGAATTTCAGGGTTGCTTTGATTTGTATTTCCCTGATGACTAAGGATGTTGAACATTTCTTCAGGTGTTTCTAAGCCATCTGATATTCCTCATTTGAGAATTCTCTGTTTAGCTCTGTTCCCCATTTTTTGAAAGAGTTATTTGCTTTTCTGGAGTCTAACTTCTTTGGTTCTTTTTAATATACTGGATATTAGCCCTCTATCAGATGTAGGATTGCTAACGATCCTGTATGTAGCAAAGTGCTGGGTCCTGTTTACATGTCCAGTCTGTTAGTCTGGGGAATTGAGTCCATTGATGTTAAGAGATATTAAGCAATAGCAATTGTTACTTCCTGGTTTTTTTCTTATTAGAGGTGGAATTATGTTTGTGTGGCTATCTTCTTTTGGGTTTGTTGAAAGAAGATTACTTTCTTGCTTTGTCTAGAGTGTAGTTTCCCTCCTTGTGTTGGAGTTTTCCATCTATTATGCTTTGTAGGGGCTGGATTTGTCTAAAGACATTGTATAAATTTGGTCATAGAATATCTTGAATTACCATAGATAAAGATCTATGGTAATTTAGAGTTTTGCTAGGTATAGTAGCCTGTGCTGATATTTGTGTTCTCTTAGGGTCTTTAAGACATTTGGCCAGGAACTTTTAGCTTTCATAATCTCTGGTGAGAAGTCTGGTGTTAATTCTGATAGGTCTACCTTTATATGTTAGTTGACCTTTTTTCCCTTACTGCTTTTAATATTCTTTCTTTGTTTTGTGCATTTGGTGTTTTGACTATTATGTGATGGGAGGAATTTCTTTTCTGGTCCAATCTATTTCAAGTTCTGAAGGCTTCTTGTATGTTCATGGGCATCCCTTTCTTTAGGTTAGGGAAGTTTTCTTCTATAATTTTGTTGAAGATATTTACTGGCCCTTTAAGTTGAGAATCTTCACTCTCTTCTATAGCTGTTATCCTTAGGTATAGTCTTGTCATTGTGTCCTTGATTTCCTGGATGTTTTTGGTTTAGGAGATTTTTCTGTATTTTGCATTTTTCTTTGACTGTTGTCAATATATTTGTGGTATCTTCTGCCCCTGAGATTCTCTCTTCTCACTCTTGTATTTGGTTAGTGATGCTTGCATCTATAACTCCTGATCTCTTTCCTAGGTTTTTTATCTCTAGGGTTGTCTCCCTTTGTGATTCCTTTATTATTTCTATTTCCATTTTTTAGATCCTGGGCATCTTTTGTTCAATTCTTTCACCTGTTTTGTTGTGTTTTCTTAGTAATTCTTTAAGCAAGTTGTTTATGTCCTTCTTAACGTCCTCTATCATCATCATGAGATGTTATTTTAAATCATAGTCTTGCTTTTCTGGTGTGTTGGGATATCCAGGGCTTTCTGTTGTGGGAGTACTGTGTTCTGATGATGCCAAGTAGCCTTGGTTTCTGTTGCTTATGTTCTTGTACTTGCCTCTCACCATCTGGCTATCTGTGGTGTTAGCTGGCCTTGCTGTCTCTAACTGTGACTTGTCCCTCCTGTAAGCCTGTGTGTCAGATCTCCTGGGAGACCATCTCTCTCCCAGAGGGATTTGGGTACCAACAGATGTGGCATAGGATTAGTTCTGGGGCTCAGAAGGAAAACAAAAGGATCCTCTCCTTGGCTTTTCCTTGGTTACTCTGTATTGATGGCTCTCGGTGTGTCCCTCTTGGGCCAGGAATTTGAAAAGTGGTGGTCTTACTTGTGCTCTCAGGTATGTCAGCACTCCTAGGAGACCAGCTCTCTCCTGGCGGGACTTGGATGTGGAGAGCTGTGGCACGGGCTCAGCTCTTGGCCTCAGATGGAAACTGGAAGGATCCTGCCCTGTGGATCAAACTTTCAATTGGTTCGTCTTTTAAAACCATTACTCAATCTACGAACTTAATGTCTCCTCCCACAAGCCAACTGAAATTGAACTTATAAATATGAATAAGAATGTCCTTGCTTCTAAATTCAATGAGTATATTTCTGTTCTGTCATTTCTCAGTGCATAACTGAGATCTGAGACATCAGCATGGCTGCCAGCCTCCATATTCACAGCTTCTTCTTAGTCTCTCTTCTACATTCACAGCTTTTCTCCTAGAATTGTTTACCTCTCTCAGTCCTTTAAACTTGCTTGTTTCTTAGCCTCCTAGTCCCACTACAGACTCTAACTTAAGATGAGTTTTCTCCCAAGACGTTATGTACAATTGCTTGCTTGAGCTTACTCATGAGTTAAGAAGTTCTTAAATTCCAAAGGCATCTTAAGCTCAACAGATCCACAGCTTCTTAATAACTTTTCCTCCATAGTCACTTCTCTCTGAACCCTTATTCTTGAAGAATGATATATCTTTCATTCTGGGACTGTTCTAGGTCCCCGCTCTCATCTCAACATTGCATCCACCTAATCTATCACATTTAATTTCTAAGCATCATTAATACCTACCACTCCTCTCCAGGCTCTCTTCACCTATTTAGTTTCTGGACACCTTACATGAATCTGAGATATCACAACCATCTCCATCTTCCTTTCCTCCTGCATACTCTGCTTTCCACAGCAGTTATCTTACAATTCATTTTTCTCCCTTTTTTTCCCAATTCTTTCAGAAGGCTCCATTACTAACTTTGAGATAAAATATCCAGCCTGGGATACCAGTCTCCTTCACCAGGCTCATCATCTGTTCATCTTAATCTTATCTTTTTATGAATAAGCAAAGATAATTCTTCAAAGCCTTAGCATATGCCTAGACACTTTTCCTTTGCCAATCATCTGTCTTGGAACTCCTATTAATCCTTAATTGGGACTGGCTTATGGGTGAAGAGTTCAGTCCATTATCATCA
Organism: Apodemus speciosus; assembly: GCA_002335545.1. Taxonomy (NCBI): domain Eukaryota; kingdom Metazoa; phylum Chordata; class Mammalia; order Rodentia; family Muridae; genus Apodemus; species Apodemus speciosus. Next base: position 43,186 of record BDUI01007032.1, read on the forward strand.
AGGCAGAAAGCAAGTCAGCATGCAGGCAGGCATGGTGCTGGAGAAGAAGCTGCATCTTGTTCTGAAGGGAACCAGGTGAAGACTGTCTTCTAGGCATCTAGGATCAGAGTCTCAAAACCCACCCCAAAAGTGACACACTTCCTTCAACAAGGCTACACTACCTAATAATGCCATTCCCAGAGCCAAGTACACTGAAACTACAGTTCTATAAGTCCTGACTATAGATACAATGTGACCAGCTATCTCAAACTCCTCCTTACTATAGCTTCCTTGCCATAATGGATAAAAACCTTCAATCTGTAAACCCAAATGAACACTCCCTCCCTTAAGTTGCTTCTTATCAGGTATATATTATATATATGGTCATAGCAATGAGAAAATTAACTGATACAGTAGACATTAAAACCATATTAATTGAAATAGTTTTCCTATTTTTTCACATGAAGAGGAACAGGGGTGAGGGGCAATACAGGAAGAAAAATGAAAAAGCAAACACAAACCTTTATTCTTAAGTGTATCTTCAATTCTGCTTAGAAATCAAAAGCAGAGCAGTAGATTTTACACTAAAGAAAGGCTCCCTAGGAGCAGCTGGTAAAGCCCAAATATATTATACCAATGACATCAATGACATGTTCCTGGATTTACTGTTACTGTAGTTACAGAGATAATCTCAAAGAGATGTTCCCCTGGGGAAATAAAAGGGCACAACAGAATTGCATGTACTGGTTTTGTAATTGCTTATGTGTTCTGTAATTGTTCAAAAAGGAAAAAGTAAAACCTACTTATCTGACTGACATGCAAAAAGTTTAAAGAACTCTACAAATATTACTCATACTTCTGTTTACTTCTGGTAATAGCTACAAACTACAATTATGTGTATTTGTTTGAATAAGTGAGGAAAGGACTGCTGCATGCCAGCTCCCACCTTAGGTTAAGATTCAATTGTATCAATAACTTAATTTTTGACAAGAGCTGTGATATGGAATCTACTACTTAATATAGCATACTGAATAATTGTGTCTTATAGAAAAAGGGGACTGAAGGAAGAGAGATTAATTCTAATAGATGGGAAAGGGACAGCTCATAGTATTCATGACATTCCCTTTCTGCTTTCATAGGTCATGAAAGCTCCAGCAGAGGTTCAGAAGCAGGACAGTGGGTATACTGATGCCTGACCAGGAGAATGTCTGTAGGGATGGCATGATGTATGGAGAAAGATCCAATGGTAGAACCTTCTCTTCTCACTGGCTGCATTGAATGGCTCATGACTCTGTGAAGATGGCAAACTGTCTTCATTTTCCCTTCTTCTTCATCCAATCAGAATAAGCCAGAATTGACTCTTTGGGGAGGGGTTTGGGGAAGGGAGTCCTGATAGTCTACTGTCTACATTTAAGTGTTGAACATTTTTACTTTTCTATATTAGAAAACTATATGGTTTTACTATATTAGAAAACTAAGTGGTTGTGTTCACTTCCCCCATTCTTTTTCTTCTTTCTTTTTTTTTTT
>BDUI01007032.1:49341-59953 GCA_002335545.1 Apodemus speciosus
GACCCAGGTTCTGGAAAGGCCCAATGCAGCAGTGCAGGGGAATACCAGAACAGGGGAGTGGGAAGGGGTGAATAGGGGAACAAGGGGAGGGAAAAAGACATATGTGACATCTGGGGGGCGGGGAAACCAGAAAAAGGGAAATGAAATGTAAATAATGAATATTGTAGCAATCTCCCCTGGTGTCTGTATTTTAGTTTCTCTTGCTTTAAATAGGCCTCCCCATGCCAAAAACAAGGAGTCAGAAACTCTCAATGAAGTTTCCTTAACACCCAGTTCTTATATCAGCCCAAGCCAAGGAGGCCTATTCAGCAAGCCATTTATTGTAATATTTGCTATTAAACCTGTCAAACAGACATATGTCAAAATACCACTTCACTAAACAGCTGTTAAGTTTCATGAGCTTAAAAAGGAAATACCATCTAGCTATATGCTGCTGACAAACATTACCAATGTTTTAAAATCTGATATTCAACTACACTTTCCCCCCAAATCCTAACATTTTCTCTCAGCTATGAAGCTACCACATGGCACCATTGGCAAACACTGGCTTGAGAGCACACGGATTTGTTTCAATAAGCTGCTCCCTTCTTCTTCAGGGAGTACTGAGTATATGTGGCTATAGGCTACAAACAGAAGAAAGTACTTCTCAGTGATGTCAGGGGAAATGAATGTGCTGATTCCTCTTCTTCCCAATGGTCATACATTAATCAAAGGATGCAAAAGAAAAGTGTTAAGCTAAATAGATTCATAGTTATGGATCGAAAACAATTACTCAAAATGCTTAGTCAATGTACAATAAAACCATTGTTGCATTACATCAGTGCACAGGCAGTAAAATTACATAGAGAAGACAGAACATTCATAACACAAGCTTTCTAGGAATGGAGGACACAGGGGGATATAGAAGGTGATTGGTAGCAGAAAATTAATATGGTAGCTGAAGAAAAGTAAAACAAAACAAAAAATTACTGGAGAGACACTGAGACAAAGACCATGGTGTGAGAAAAACTCATCCCAGCCCAGGGTTTGGGGGTGGGGTGGGAGGTTGAGGGCAGAGAACTGGAAAGCAGCTGGGAAACCAGCTGAAAGTGATTTTTCTTCACCAGCAATTTTTCTGTTCAAAGGGTAATTTTTATGGAGACAAGCAAATTTATCAGGTGACAAAGCATATATAACTTAAAAGGATGATAAAGATGCATCTTAGATCCCAGATAGAGACTGCAGAAGTAGATAGGGAAGACTGGCTGCCTTTGGGGAGAGTTGAAAAACTGGCTTGGCTGGAAGACTGGTGTTGTGTCCTACACTCAGGCCTGCAGATATCCTGCTGGGAAGAAGAGTAGTTCAGAAGACCAGTCTTCCCTCTCCCTTAATGAAGTATTCTGTGCTGCACAGAAAAGACAAGTGCATGGTCCAGGCTAGCTTCAGAGCACATACATGTCTGTGACTTATTTCCCTGATGTCTTTCACGATGAAGATGAAAAATCCAGAGTCAGATCATTCTATTCATTGTTATGGGAAACAAGGTGAGGAAACACTAATTTCAGAATAATCACCCCATAATTGCCTGGAGGTCTACTAAATCTGTGAGGTATCACTCTGTTTCCTAAATGCAGTGTGTTTGATTTCCCTCCAGAGAACGCAGGAAATTGTAGCCTTTGAAAGAGATGAGAAATTTTGGATAATATCTGATTCTGTTGGAAAGCCCCAGGGTAATGATTCGGCAACTTGCAGCCCACACAGCAGTGTCTGGTAGACTTAGTAGCAGATGAGGAGAAGTTTGTTGTGACAGCTGTGTAGAAAGAAAAGGGGGGAAAACGTCTGGAGGTTAGATGGATTTGAAACATGAGAAAGTGATCCGGCCTGGAAAACTCAAGAGTCTTCTCAGGAAGAGAGAACACTCAGAAAATGAACAAAAGAAACAGACTGGAAGCAAGTGCACTCAGCATGCTATGGAGTTTTCTGCATAGCTTCCTTTGTGGAAAATGCTCACTGGCCAAGTGCAGGAACCACAGTTCCTTGCAGGGCATATTCACACAGAGAAAACGCAGAATTTTTCTTAAAGAATTCTTTACTCTTTATTTCCCTTCACCAGAGGATATACACTCAGCCCTGTGTTCTCCCCTCACCAAAATGTTCCTCTTTCATGACTTCCCTCACACAGAGCATGACAACAGATGACAGCCACACTGGTGCTGCGTCCTACACTCAGGCCTACAGATACCCTGCTGGGAAGAAGACTAGTTCAGAAGACCAGCCTTCCCTCTCCCTTAATGAAGTGTTCTGTGCTGCACGGAAAAGACAGGAGCATGGTCCAGGCTAGCTTCAGAGAGAAAATACTATAAATTATTAGAGGCAGAAAGATAAACACCAGCCAACAGAGATGGCCACCAGTAACCCTCAGAATGCCACAATTGTGCAATATGCTGTGCAGACCACATTCCTTACTTCATGGAGGCTAGAGGAAAGGGRAAATGGAAGATATGAAACCAATACTGCTCATTCACCAGGCAAGTAATAGCCTGGTTGCCTTACCTAACCTGACTTAGCCCTCAGAAGCATGCAGTGAGAGAAACTACTACTGTCAGAGTAGTACTTTCAGAGTACTACTTACTTAGCAGAGAGCTAAGAGGCAGAAGACTGCTCTGAGGTAACCCAACTCATTTGCTGTAGAGCCTACCTAGTCTCATGGTTTCTGTTCTGATCTGCATATTTTCTCCACAGTCCATACTGTTTTAATTGATCAGAGCACTTAGCAAAATGAAGAGCAGTTAAGCAGGTTTTTCATGTCCTATTTCCCGAATCCCATTTTAGAGTCTCGGTGGTACTCACATCACTGAACAGAATGTGGCTATGGAGCTGTGAAACAGGGTGTTTAAATGCAAGTAATACAGAACCCTGAAGTGCTCTCAGCTCCCCAGTTGAAAATGAATGTTGGGCTAGGATACTAGTGTCTGTCTACAGGTTTTCTGTGTTCTTTCTCTTCCATATTAAAAACCAATTTCTCTATCACAGACACCAATCATTCACACTCTGTCTCAGCACTTCAAAATTGTTTAAGATCTCTAATATGGAGGGCATTTTTTTCCTTTTAAGGACGTGGATAAAGCGAGGTCCAAATTACCTGAACTGGGTCACTGGGAATAATTGTGGGATCTATATCAGAGAACCCCCACATTCCTGTTTCAGAAGTCCTGGTTCAAAAAGTGCTTCCACACTAAAATAAACAACCTAACCCATGGGGGTGGACATAAAAAATCCATGTGTGAAGCAGAAGGCAGTTCCAGGCTGTCTTCCCCAACTCTGATAAGTCAGCAAAGTCTAACCAGTCTAGAAACCTAAAAATATGAGGTCAGCAAAACAACCACATCTGGAYCACAATAAATCTGTTCCTAGTAACTTTGCCTCTCATGTTTCAAACTCACTTAGAACTTAGGTACAGATTTCAACAGACATAGATACAAAGGCAGGTTTTATTGGATCCCCTACCCAAAGTAGGGAGCTAACTATGGACTGGAAATGGTAATCTGTGGCAACTGGACACAAAGCTGAATGTGCATGTGATTCACAGACCTGATCTCCAGAGGCAAAAGTTAACCTTTCTCAATTTATCTTAGTATTTATGTGGCACATGCTCTATATTTAGGGTTCCTAACACCTTGAGGAGTCTCTTAGTATCCCAACTACTTGGACTGAATAATTTCTGAAGTGTACTGATTCCAATGCCAGTGGAACTATGGAATCTTGAGAGATGCCCACTGCAGTCTTACTTTGTTGTTTACTTTATACTTTGATCCTTTGTACATTGGTTCAAATGTTTCAGCCACTTTTTATCACTTTCACTGGAGTAGGTATATTGTCATACAATGAATTAAATACATTTAAAATGAGTAACTTGGTAATATTTGACATGTCTTTTAATTCATGAATTCATTACTTCAGTTAAGATGAATGTACGTTCTTTAAGTAAAGATAATGACATATGATAATGTACACCCTCCAAAAACTGGTCATTCCCCTGGCAGTTCTTTCCTCTTATTTTCCCTTKTATGCACGGCACAATGGAAACACTAATTTGCTTTTTGTTACTATCGATTAGCTTTTATTTCCTAAGATTTTATATAATTGGAATCATATTATATATGTTTGCATATTTGCCACCTTACTTATCTCATGCTAATTATTTTACAATTCATGCATGTTATAAATTTATAGCTTATTATTTTTAATGGCAAATAGCATTGAATGGAATATAGTATGGATTTACTACAGTTCATATATTTGGATTAGTTCCTATTTGAAGCTATAACAAAAACATACATAATATTCATAAATATCCACATACTTTACTGTGTCCTTATTAGAAGAGAAAGTTAAGGCACAGCAATGTCCAAAGGAAAGAACAAAAGGGAGAAAAAGGAGGATGATCTTACATAGGGAAGAGCTCCAATGAAAAACTATAGATGGCAACAATTTGATACCAGACATCTTTATTTTTAAGGGCAGAAAATGTCTTTCTATCAAAACCATTTATTCTATAAAGTTTTTTGATGACAGTCCTAGTAAACTAATATGGCACATCTCTCACCACATACAGCAATCAACTCAGTGTGATTCCTTGACCAAAATTTAAAACACAAAACTACAGAACCTCTTACATGATATCTTATAAACTTACAAGTCTTCCCTTGTGCAAAGGTTTCTCAGCTATAACACTAAATGATTGTCTCCTAAAAAAAAAAAAGAAACTTCAAATGCTTTAGTCCAGGTTTCCTCTCTAGGAAGCCTCACACAGAACACTTATCCATAAAACATCGAAACAGAGCTTCTTCTGGAGGAATAGAGTCCTGGGTTCTGTTTCTTTCATCCCTACTTACCCTCTTCGGTAGCCTCTATGATAACTATGAATGATTTTACAGAATGTATAATCTCAAAGAAAATAAACTCTGGAGACAACTAATTTTATTAGTCTGATGTTGAGATCTTCCCAAACCAATAAAAAGCCTTTTATTGAGAAAGTAGTGTCATGTGATGGAATAGGGGCTCTCTTACACTGCTTTTTTTTTTCAGACAAGAAGGTAGGCATATTATCCAGTCATATGTGAGGAAATTTAGACTCTCACAACTGGTGTATGGTCTTAAGCCCACACTCCTTACAGTTCCAACGTTTAGGGACACCTCATAGATAGTATACAGAAACTATGCTTATGCCAGTTTAAGAAAATAACCATATCATTCTTAAAAGATAAAAGTTTTAGGTGCTCCAAGAAAATTAACTCTAACTAAATAAGGCCAAGGATCTGATGCTTATAAAACCATCACAACATGTGATAAAGATGGTGACTATTAATGGTTTGGAGGGGCTCCACCCTCAGGTACACACCCCTTTCTGCCACCAAGTAAATGGCACATAGGGATCTGTGGCGAGTGAATTCAGTTGGCTAAATGACCAAACAACATTCAGAAGAGGGACAGAGCAGCAAACAGGCTGAAAATGTAGGAAGAACACCCAAGTAATACAAAACTCTGCTTAGATACAAGCCCTACTGCTATTAGTGAATGTAATGGTTTACTATACAAACTGTATTGTCCTAAAGTCCTAAGAACTCCATTTATATTGTCTGAATTCTTATAACCCAGTGAGTCAAGAATCACTAACATGATATGAGAGATTACAAAGAGCCTGGAGGGGATTAAAAATATTGTCAAAACACACAAGAAATAAGGAAATGAACACCAGTTCACACCTAGATTTGCAACTACAGAGTCCATTCTTTGAAGTAAACACATTGATAGCCTATTTCTCTCAGGCAGCCCTTTGTAACCTTCCCAATCTGTTGGCTAGTACCAAAGCAGGTCCTTTACCATCACCCTGGGAATCTTGCTGTGGGGATCCCTCCTGGAGAAATCAACACTTGAAAGACAGTAACTGTCGGATCTTCAGCACAGGTGCAGAGAGCCTTGGATGAGAAGACAAGGAGTCAAATATGCAAGGCAGCTCCCCTGTCTGGCAGGTCCTCTCCCTCTGAATGGAGTTTCAAGATTCTGGTCAGCTTCTGTGCATCTGGAGCTGATATGTGGCTTAATTCCTATAAGCCAAAAACCCAGCCAGCACAGACTTTGAAGCAACAAACCACCTTGGATCAGAATACCTTAGAAGGAACAGGGAAATGTTTGTCAGCCACACTTAGGCAGGTCGACATCTGCTTGTTGAAGGTTCTGATGAGAAGTTTTTATCTGGAAGTTGTTAACAGCTGTTTATGTCCCATGAAACATCAGGCGAATACTTAGCCACACAACAGTTTCATCAACACACATTCTGAGACTTTTTTAGTTTCAGTTTTTCCAGTAGACTTTGCCTTTTTCTGACATAATTACAAGTTCCATATTTTTGCCTGGAGGCAAAAATGTAAATCATTTCCTGCTATACCACAAGTTCCCAGCACTAACTATAAAAAGCAGAGCTGCATAGCATTTCAAATTAAAAACATCAGTTTTCTAAATGTGTGTATCATTATGATGTTTACCAATGAAAGTTTGCTGGTTCAAACCTAGTTCCTGTGTATTTCAGGCAAAAGCTTCTTGGCACGGAGCAGAAGCTGTGCAGTATAGGCAGCAACTTGCCAAGTTTTTCTTCTCTTCAAGTCCATTATGAGTTCCTTCAGAACTTTTTTTATGGGACTCCAGATACTGTTTCTAATACCTCACAACCAGCAGGAGCTACACTGGTCTTTGTTAGTTGAGTCTTTCTTGGGCCCCTGAGAAAACCGTGCCTCTTCTCATTAGTGTTACAACACTGCCACTGAGTCCTCTCCAGATTAGTTGGGGAAACAGAAGGTAATAACATCAGACAAACCACTGTAAAATCTTCATCCCTTCACTGACAGTCTTACACAAACTCCTTCACTACTCTGAACCTGCATTTGCTTCTCTATCAAGTCTTTTTACAGACCTGCAGAATTCTTGTGACATAGGTTTTTAATAGTAATTAGCATAGAGTAAATGGCCACTAAATGTTATCTCCATTTACTTTCTCTGTCCTTATCCTTGTGACACCTAGTTCAATGCCTGACAGTAGGCTTCTTCAGACTTACAGAGTTATAGAGCAGATAGCAAAGTTTATAACCACAGCTCAAGAAATCAAAAAATTGAAGTGATCTTGAAAACTTTGGTGTTGGGCTACAGAGATGGATTTTTCAGTGACAAGCACTTGCTGACCTTGCAGAAGATGTTGGTTCAGTTCCCAGCACTCACATCATGTAGCTCACAGCTGCTTATAACTCCAATTGCAGGGGATCTAATGCCTTCTTCTGGCCTCCATGGTCTGTAGCACATACACAGACACTGAGGCACATATACCAATAAAATAAATAAAAATCTATTTTAATGATGTGTTGAACATATCCATTGGCCCAATTCAATATACACTGAAGGGATTCATGCAATTAGGACCTGGGGTATTAAATCCAGGGAAAGTTGGTTCCAAATGCAGCTCCTCCATAACTTGCAACATGTCCTGTACAAAGTTATCTAAACTCTTTAAGGCATGGTTTCCTAGTGTGAAGTTAGGAGGTAATAGTTATTCTTTTGCAGGGTTTTGAAGAGTATTATGTTAGATCAAACCAATGTAACACTGATAAGAAGCATGTACTGAAGTCTTCCAGTTTCTGTCTGCAGCTGGAGACCAGCCTCTGTGACAGGGCTCCATACCCGGGTGACACAGGGAGATATCTACACTCTCGGGAGTGGAGAAAGGCCTGTGAGCACAGGTAGAGCCACCCCTGCTGCTCAGAAGAACCTGGGTAGAACCCCCAGGACACAGGAACCCAGGGGAGGCCTTATACAGGAATCTTCCAATTTCTGTCTGCACCCCAAGCTGATTCTAGGCCAGAGAGTTACATACACAAATACCACCAGGAAAGAGCTGGTCACTCAGGAGTGCATACACACCCATGAGCACAGGTAAGAACACCACATTTCCTCAAATTACTGACCCAAGGGAGACCCTCTTAGAGCCATCAAGACACAGGAACCAAGGATCAGCTGGGTACAGGATCCTTCTGGTTTCTGTCTGCATACCAGAGCTAACCTTGTACCACAGCTCTCCATACCCAAATTTGTCCCTGAAAGAACTCATCTCCCAGGAGTACTGACACACAGGCTTGCAGGACAGACAAGCTGCAGTCAGAAACAGCAAGACCAACTAACACCAGAGATAACCAGATGGCAAAAGGCAAGCTCAAGAACATAAGCAACAGAAACCAAGGCTACTTGGCATCATCAGAACCCGGTTCTTCTACCACAGTGAGCCCTGGTTACCCCAACACACCAGAAAAGCAAGACTCTGATTTAAAATCACATCTCCTGATAATGACAGAGGACTTTAAGAAGGATATAAATAACTCCTTTAAGGAAATACAAGGGAACACAGTTAAACAGGTAGAAGACCTTAAAAAGGAAACACACATATCCCTTAAAGAATTACAGAAAAATGCAAACAAACAGGTAAAGGAACTGATGAAAACCATGCAGGATCTAAAAATGGAAATAGAAACAATAAAGAAATCACAAAAGGAGATGACGCTCAAGCTAGAAAACTTAGGAAAAAGATCAGGAAACATAGATGCAAGCATCACCAACAGAAAACAAGAGATAGAAGAGAGAATCTCAGCTGGAGAAGACACCATAGAAAACATTGACACAATAGTCAAAGAAAATGCAAATGCAAAAAGCTCCTAACACAAAACATCCAGGAAATCCAGGACAAAATTAGGAGACCAAACCTAAATCCTTAGGATTAGAAGAGAATGAAGATTCCCAACTTAAACGGCAAGTAAATATCTTCAATAAAATTATAGAAGAAAACTTCCCTACTGAAAAGAAAGAGATGCCCATGAACATACAAGAAGCTTACCAAATAGATTGGACCAGAAAAGAATTCCTCCTGTCACATAATAATCAAAACACCAAATGTACTAAACAAAGAAAGAATAATAAAAGTAGTAAGGGAAAAAGGTCAAGTACTATATAAAGGCAGAGCTACCAGAATTACTCCAGACTTCTCACCGGAGATAATGAAAGCCAAAAGATCCTGGGCAGATTTCATACAGACCCTAAGAGAACACAAATGCCAGCCCAGGCTACTATACCCAGCAAAACTCTCAGTGACCAAGGATAGAGATACTGAGATATCCCATGACAAAACCAAATGTACACATTATCTTTGCAAAAAAATCCAAGCCTACAAAGGATAATAGATGGAAAATGTCCACAAAAGGAGGGAAACTACATCATAGAAAAAGCAAGAAAGTAATCCCCTTTCAACAAACAAAAAAGAAGGCAACCAAACAAACCTAAAAATAACATCAAAAATAACAGGAAGCAACAATCGCTATTCCTTAATATCTCTTAACATCAATGGACTCAATTCCCTAATAAAAAGACATAGACTAACAGACTGGATACATAAACAGGACCCAGCATTTGGCTGCATACAGGAAACACACCTCAGTGTCAAAGAAAAACACTATCTCAGAATAAAGGGCTGGAAAACAATTTTCCAAGCAAATGGTCACAGGAAACAAGCTGGAATAGCCATTCTAATATCGGATAAAATCAACTTTCAAGCAAAATTCATCAAAAAGAATAAGGAAGGACACCTCATACTCATCAAAGAAAAAAATCTACCAAGAACTCTCAATTCTGAACAACTGTGCTCCAAATGCAAGAGAACCCACATTCATAAAAGAAACAKTACTAAAGCTAAAAGAAAACATTTTACCTCACACAATAATTGTTGGTGACTTCAACACTCCACTCTCATCAATGGAGAGATCATGGAAGCACAAAATAAACAGAGTGAAACTAACAAAGTTATGAACCAAATGGATTTAACAGATATCTATAGAACATATTATCCTAAAGCAAAAGAATACACATTCTTCTCAGCACCTCATGGTACCTTCTACAAAATTGACCATATAATCAATCACAAAAGAATCCTCAACAGATATAAGAAGATTGAAATAATGCCGTGCCTCCTATCATACCACTATGAATTAAGGCTGGTCTTCAGTAGCAACAAAAACAACAGAAAGCCCACATGCACATGAAATATGTACAATGTTCTACTGAATGATACCTTGGTCAAGGAAGACATAAAGAAAGAAATTAAAGACTTTTTAGAATTTAATGAAAATGAAGGTACAACATACCCAAACTTATGAGTCACAATTAAAGCAGTGCTAAGAGGAAAACTCAGACCTTAGTACCTCTATAAAGAAACAGGAGAGAGCATACACTAGCAGGTAGACAGCCCATCTGAAAGCTCTAGCACAATAAGACGCAAATATACGAAAGAGGAGTAGACAGCTGGAAATCATCCAACTCAGGGCTGAAATAAACCAAGTAGAAAAAAAAAGGAACTGCCGGGCGGTGGTGGCGCACACCTTTAATCCCAGCACTTGGGAGGCAGAGGCAGGCGGATTTCTGAGTTCAAGGCCAGCCTGGTCTACAAAGTGAGTTCCAGGACAGCCAGAGCTACAGAGAAATCCTGTCTCGAAAAAACAAAAAACAAAAAACAAAACAAAACAAAAACAAAAACAAAAAGAAAAAA
>BDUI01007032.1:62103-72518 GCA_002335545.1 Apodemus speciosus
AATGGGGTACAGAGCTAAACCAAGAATTTTCACCTGAGGAATATCGAAGGACTGAGAAGCACCCAAATAAATATTCAACATCCTTAGTCATCAGGGAAATGCAAATCAAAACAACCCTGAGATTTCACCTCACACCAGTCAGAATGGCTAAGATCAAAAACTCAGGAAACAGCAGGTGCTGGCAAGGATGTGAAGAAAGAGGAACACTCCTCCACTGCTGGTGGACTTGCAAGCTGGTACAACCACTCTGCAAATCAGTTTGGCAGTTCCTCATAAAACTGGGCATGATACTACCGGAGGAACCCCATTATACGACTTCTGGGCATATACCCAGATGATTCCCCAGCATGTAATAAGGACACATGCTCCACTATGTTTATAGCAGCCCTATTTATAATAGTCAGAAGCTGGAAAGAACCCAGATGTCCCTCAAGGAAGGAATGGATACAGAAAATGTACTCAGCTATTAAAAACAATGAATTCCTGAAATTCTTAGGCAAGTGGGTAGAACTGGAGAATGTCATCCTAAGTGAGGTGACCCAATCACAGAAGAACACAAATGGTATGCACTCACCGATAAGTGGATATTAGCCCAGAAGCTAGAAATACCCAAGAAACAATTCATATATTAAATGATGCCCAAGAAAAAGGAAGGAGAGCCCCTGGTCCTAGAAAGGCTTAGTGCAGCAGTGTAGGGGAATACCAGGACAGGTAARTGGGAAGGGGTTGATTGGGGAACAGGGAGAAGAAAGGGGGCTTATGGGACTTTCATGGGAGGGGGAGTGATCCAGGAAAGGGGAAATCATTTGAAATGCAAATAAAGAATATATCTAATAAAAAGAAAGAAAGAATAAAAGAAAGAGAGCAAAAAGGGAAAGGGAAGGAAAAGGAAAGAAAAGAAAGAAAAAGAAATAAATAAAGAAATAAATGTTTGGATTAGAAAACAGGATTTGCTGCCTTCAAGGAATATATTTGAGTATAAATAATAGGTGTAATCTTGGGGTGAAAGGATGGGGAAAGTTATTCCAAGTAAATTTGTATAATTCATTGTTGTTGGGGGTCTTTAAATTATTCTTTTTTAAGGATGTGGCCACTGTTAGGGTTCCTTTGCGCTGTTGCATGGTCCCACATCCATACAAATATGATGAGACCACACCACTAACTGGATTTAGATGGGTCGTTGTGCCCTTCCCCAAGCCCTGAGTGGGCTAAACAGACCTTAATTGTTTGCCACAGTCAGTCTTCCCACCTAGGTGGTAGTCTCCTGTCTTGCCCACCTGCAGCTTCCTGCAGATGCACACTGCCCCTGAGCTTGTTTAGCAACAGAATCCAGCTGAAACAGGGAATGGGCCTTTGGGTTTTCCCCTTATATATTCAGAGTTAAAAATAAAACTTTGAGCCTTGATCAGAATCTTTGTCTTGGCTTGTTATTTCTCCCACCTGCCCATCTTATTTCTCCTTTCAGGTATGCCCAGTTCTCCATGGCCACTGGATGACTACAGGTTGTCAAAAACAAAATACTAAACTGGGAGAAGCGTGTCAGCTGAAAATAGACAGAAGTGGAACAGAGAAAGGGTGTGGAGATATGATCATTTTATATTTTGTACACATATGAAATTCTCCAAAAAAGAGAAGAACTCTTTAAACTAGCAAACAAAATTCAAGAACAAAATTTTTTGAAGGTCAGACACCAGAAGTCTCATAAAATGTGCTACAATGTTATCCTGACTCATTTTATCTTGGAGTTTTAAGTCCTTGATTGCAAGGTCTCACTCAGAAATTTCTAATTTTTTTGAAGCTTATATTGCTTTTCATAAGATGCTCGAGAGCAGATCTTAAAAATCATCTGCCATGATAAACTCAGTTTCATCCCAGACAGTTGAAGATATATGAATGATAAATGTACCCACAACGTAAGTATACTCAAGAACTAATTTCACATGAGACACAGAAAGGGCTTTGACATTTCCAGCATTGGATTATATGATAATTATATTATATAATAGTCAAGGAGAGGCTGGAAATAGAGCAAGCATGTCTCTACACAAGAAAGCTTATTCATAGCAAATTCTTAGCCAATACCAGGCTAAATGGAGGAAACTTCAAAAAATTTCAACTATGATCAGGATCAAGGCAAGAATATCTACTTTCTTCACTGTTTTATTTGTCCATTTGTTTTGTTGGCTTGTTTGTTTTTTATCTTTCATTGAACACATGCTCGTAGTCATATATTATGAACATGCATGATTTTATTCATACAATATATTGACAGATTTCCCTCCCGTTACTCTTTCTATTTCCTACCTACACTACTTTTTGTCCAGATCCATACTCTTTCTGTCTCTCATTAGAAAACAAAGTTATCTAAGAAATATTGATAAAATCAAACAAAATAAGATAAAATCAAGCAAATTGGAATATGACAAAACAACCAAACAAGAGTTTAGAGCCAAAGGAAAACTATAAGAAATACTTCTAGCCACATTAGGACACAAGAATCCTATAAAAACCCCAATCAGGAAGCTATATGGAGGAAGTACATATGAAAAGGAACTAAAAACTGGAGTGGGATGCTCTGAATGAGCATCATGAGACAAAGAACCTGCAAATATATCATTGAGTTAATTTTGTGCTGGCTGTCTACCACTTCACTCTTATTAATACATTGCTTGAATTAGTTAAAGCAAGTAAGACAAGAGAAGGGAATAAAGGAGCTATAGATAGGAAAAAGAAGAAAAAATGTATATATGTTTGGAGATGACATCTTTATGTAAGTGGCTCCAAATATTCCAATAAAACCTTTAGAGTTAATAAAGAATTTGAGCAGTGTCAGGATATAAAAAAATTAATAGCTTTCCTACATATGAAAGGCAAACCTCAAAGACATCTGGGAAACAATATACTTCATAATACCCACAAAAAAAATCATACAAAACAACAAACTGTGAAGACAAAACAAAAACCATTTGTACAGGCCCTGCTCTCTGAGTTCTCTGGGGTACCCCCAGCTGCCTTGAAAAGTCTGCTTGGATCTCCATTTTCCTGCCACCTCACAACCCATCATCTTTAGACCTGAGAATTCCGAACCATGCAGACCTGTTGATCTGGAACCATACAGCCAAAGGATACCCATCAGAGGCCAGTCATACCAGAACCATCAAGGTTAACTGCCCCCCTCCCAATACCTACTACAACAGAAACATCCTGGGACCAAATCTATCCAGATGGCTTAAGGCCCTCAAAAGAACACAATCAACAAAAGCTAAGGCAATATGCCACATTCAGAGCACAGTTACTCTACTACACCAACCCTTTCATATCCTAACACAACCAAAGCACAAGAAAATTACCTTAAATCCAATCTTATGATAATGATAGGGGCCTTTAAAGAGGAAATGAATAAATTCCTTAACAAAATATAGGAAAATACTATTGAACAGATGAAGGAAATAAATAAAACTGTTAAAGACTCGTGAATGCAAATAGAAGGGAAAAAAAGAAAAATGAAAAAACCTACAAAGTGAGGGATTCCTGGAGATTCCTAGGGAAGTGAACATAAACATCAGATGCAAGCATCACCAACAGAATACAGGAGATGGAAGAGAGAATCTCAGTTGTACAAGATATATTAAAAATTGATACATTAACCAAAGAAAATGTTAAATCTAAAATGTTCATGACACAAAAGATCCAGGAAATCTGAGGTACCATGAAAAGACCTAACCTAAGAATAATAGGAATATGAGGAGGTAAAGAGTACCAGCCCCAAGGTCCAGAAAATATTTTCAACAAAATCATAGAAGAAAACTTTCCCAACCTAAAGAAAGACATGCCTATAACTATTTAAGGAGCTTATAAAGCATCAGTCAGACTGGACCAGAAAAAGAAAATCCTCCTGCCACATAATAATCAAAACACAAAATCTACAGTACAAAAAAAGAATATTACAAGCTGCAAAGGAAAAAGCCCAGGTAACATGTAAAGGCAGACCTATCAGAATTAACACCCAACTTCTCAACAGAGACTCTAAAAGCAAGAAAGGCTTGGACAGATATCTTGTAACCTCTAAAAAAAAAAAAAAAAAAAAAAAAAAAAAAAAAAAAAAAAAAAAAAAAAAAAAAAAAAAAAAACACAGATGCCAATGTAGACTACAATGCCCAGCCAAATTCTCAGGATCAAGTGTGAGGAGGGCAGGAGAGATTGCCAGATATCCATGAAAATGAATGGAAATCTACAACTAATGGGGCTGGGAAGGAAGGGGCATCTCGAGGATGTAATAGAGTCCTGGGGGTAGGGCAGGCTCCTAAGAATCAATGGGAGAGATGGTAGCTTTGACCCACAGCATTAGGGATATGGAACCTGAAGAGGCCACTTCCTGCAACCAGGCAGGACCCTCAGTAGAGCAACAAGGACACCAATCCACACTTTTGACCAAAAATTTATCCTGTCTACAAGAATGCAAGTATGGGGAGTGGAACAGAGACTGGAGAAATGGGAAAACAATAACTGGCCCAACTTGAGACTTATACCATGGGCAAGCATCAATCCCAGACACTATTAATGATTCTCTGAAATGTTTATAGACAGGAGTCTAGCATGGCTATCTTCTGAGAGCACCTGACTCACACAGATACAGAGACCTACAGCCAAACAGTGGATGGTGCTTGGGGACTGACTCTAAGGAAAGAGTGGAAGGAAGGTGGCCTGAAGCAGATAGGGTCCACCTGACCACAGGGTCAGGTGACTATCAGTCAGTACTTTCTGAGAATTTTTTATTCAAGAATGTTCCTGTAGTGGGAGAATGGATCTTGGCCTAGCCTTGACCCCAGGTAGGAGCAGGAGTGGGAAGCTGTAAGGAGTGTGTGGGACTGGAAAAAGCCCTTATGTTCCCTCATTCTGATTGGCTTTGACAGAACAGTTTTGTTGTGTTCCAGCACTACTAATTAACCTAGATGGTACCAATCTGATGGAATTATCCTTTCTGTAAGTAGTGATATAGACAAACATTATCAGTTATTTATAAATCAAGTATATTCTGTGAAAAATCTGTCATATTAAGATATATCAAAAGAAAATATCTGACAACAGAATCTTATATAATTGTTTGATGGATATACATTTATCTATGTTTTGCAAAACTTAATCGTAAACTGCCTGATCTCATAAATAGCTTTAAAAATTCTGACTATATATAATGTACCTTTCCCCCTGTGGAATATCTATRTACATTGTTACTACAATGTTTGTGTAATATTCTCTTGTACAGATAGATGATCTGAATGTTTCCATGTCTTAGGATCTTTAATCCTGTAAAGGCTGTAAATAAATATCATAATACAAACATCTTTAAATAGTTTTCAGGTTACTTCCTTAAAAATATTAACTAAAGTGGATTTTGTGTGGAACGAAAGTATAAACCTGCAAGTTCTCAATATACCTTATAAAACTATACTCCAGTAAGATTGCACAGTATATTTGCTTCTATCCTGAATCAAAAATAAAGTGTCTGCTCCAACACCTGAGCCACACTCAGTGCTGCAATACTCTCTAGACTTCTGTGTCCTGGACTTCTCTCATTTTCAAGGTTTTGCTGCTGAGGCTGGCTTGAACATGCAGAGGTGGCATGACATGGTTCCTGCACCTGGAACACAGCCAGCAGGGCAGGGGCCTCCATAAGTGTTTATATATGCTATGGGTGCAAGGCTTTTCTGTATTATAATGTACATAGATTCTTGTTTCTCTTTTGAGAAATGTCCTTTTTGCCAAGGTTAATGACTCCTTGATAGTCAGAGACAGCATGAGTCCTAGAATGGAGGGTGTGTATAAGGTCTCAACAATATGGTAGAAGCTGTAACCTTCAGGATAGCCCTTAGGGCTGTGGAAAAGAACTCTGAAAACACAAGTTCAAAAATATATAATTTCTCAACTATGCAAAATACAAGGATGCAGTATGAAATGTATATGGTTCTTTGCAGACCTAAAAGAACAGATGGAGCTGCACTGTGAGCCAGCTTGTCAGAAAAATACAAAGGCAGGTATATCCAAAGGCAGACAGATTCCTAGGATCAAAGTCAATCTGGAACAGATCTAGATGAGCCCAGACATGGTGGAAATAGTAATATCAAGATAGGATCCCACCAACGATGATGGCCACCCAGACGTCCCAGGACTCCCAGGGACTAGACCATCAACCAAGGGTTTGGAACATGGTTCCAGCCAAAAATATGGCAGAGGAATGCCTTGGCAGGCATCAGTTGGAGGAATGGTCCTTGGTCAGGTGAAGGCTCAATAGATTTCCCAACAAAGGGAAATCTAGGGAGAGAAGAGGTGGGAGTGGGTCGGGTGGAGGCACATATACTTGGAGGCAGGGGGTGGGAGGAGGGGTTGGGGGTTTTCGGGGAGGGGGGAAACCTGGAAAGATTTTACCATTTGAAATGTAAATGAAGATTATATTCAATTAAAAAAAGATAGCCTCTCTCACCTCACTGCCCTCTTGGGCCCTCCTCCCCTCCCCCTCTCTCCACGTGGTCATGGCCAGCCTCCACTTCTTTACTCTCTCTGTCTCTCTGCCTCTCTCTGCCTCCACTACCCCATTAACTCCCATCCTCTGCCTTGAATAAACTCTACTCTATACCAAAAAAAAAAAAAAAARAWAGAATCCCACCCAGCTAGCTAATTGCCTCTGTTTACAAAGGCAGACACATCTCTGAATTCACTTGCAATGTATTTTGTTGTTGTTTTGTTTTTTAATGTGCTTGCTATCATTTTCTAAGAATGGGGGCTTAAGGGGGGCTGGGTCATGGAATGATGATTCACAGGATAATCTAAGGGAAAAATGGAGAAATGATTGAATTGATATGTAAATAAAATACTTGGCTTTTGGTCTGCAAAAGATGAGATATTCAGAGAGATTTTTAGAATTTCAAGAGCTGTTCCTAGACATCCCTTCCTCAGAATCCCTCCCCAAGTCAACACTGGTCCTTGACATTTTGCTGGTCTTGAACTAAGATTTCTTCATAGTCTAGAGAGTGCTTTCTAAGCTCTAGGCTTCTCTCCATCTATAGCTATAGAAGGCCTTTGGGCCTTTGGCATTTATTAACAAATATTTTAGAAATTTGTATAACATTATGTATCTTTAAATCTGATCTTTACTAACTGGGACATGTTTTGTCTCTAGACAATGAATAAGCAAATATGAGAAAAACACACATATATATACATATATATACATATATATATATATGTATCATGACTCCCATTTTCTGAATGCTAACTAGAATGTTAAAAGCAGAATAAAGTGAACAAAAATTTAAAACATCATCAGTCCATATTTGAGAAACATATATTACCAATGTAAAAGAGACCCTCAATCATCTCCTATAGGCAACATACATTATCCTTAACATGATTCTTCATGGTTTCTTTTAATTTTATTGTCTTTCAAAACCTACTTTTAATGATGGTTCTTAGATGTATTAACCTCCCTTCTAGTATACCACTCACTAGAAGTACTGGAAAAGAAAGGATATGTGGGAAGTGGACCTGCTTAGAAATGGTTCATTGGGGTGAATTCCATCTGTATTGTCAGGAAATCAGTAGTTCAGTTCACAGGTCAGAAGTGTCAGCTTGATTCAGTTGTCAACACTTCAAGGATATTCCAGCAGTCCAGTTAGCAGCAGTGTTAGCAAAACCTAACAGGAACAGCCTGGCCTCAGTCAAATCAGCATGAGTCAGCAGAAGGGATTAGGGCTACTTTCTTTCCCATGCCTCTCTTACAGCAGAAGCAAAGAAGCAAGACCAAGAAGCCTTACAGAGCTAGTTCTACCAGCAAGCCAAACTCCTCTCATGGTCCACTGAGTATTATTTATATTCCTTTCAAGCATCACTTGTCCTCCACCGGACTTACCTTGTCAGGTATCTTACCTCAGCATGTGAGTCTGTCTTAGCAAAACTCCACAAGAGTCTGTATCAGCTGAAATCACTCTGCTGCAGCATAACACCAGAAGTTTTTTGCTGTTTCTCTTTATGGAGTCATGACAAAAAGAGCTCAACTATGAAATTTAAGGCAAACCAATACATGGGTGTCCTTAGTGAAGAATCCATCATGTGTCCTCCTTTCACATGCTTGCTTTAGCAGAACATCCTTTTTCCTGTGCCTGCTTCAGGAAAACACTCCTTCACATGTTTGACCAAGAAAAACACCATCCCATGCAATGGACTTTCCAAAGAACCCTTAAGTTTCCACTTCAGTTCCTAAACAGTCAAACTGTTTCCAAGAGCAGAATGTAGCCAGGCTGTAAAGATTATACTAAGACATAAGATTCTGTATTCTACGTTCTACTAAATGACATAAGGATAGGAAGATTCTTGAGAAACAAACACCTTAGTCCGAAAAAAAAGGAAAGAAAGAAAGAAACCAAAGAAGTTCTTATAATCAATTACTGAACACCAGGCAGGTTTCCAGGTTTCCTGCTAAGTACATAGAGATAAAGCTGAAAGATATAATAACCCAACAAACAAAAGAGTAGAAACAGGAAGATCATAATTATTATTCAATATAAACAAATTCACCAAGTAATGTTGAAAATATGTAGGAGGAAGTAAATGATTATTTCTGTGGGGGTCAAGGAAAATATCAAGGTGGGAAGTGTGCTGGATCTCAAACAACAAGGGAGGTAGAAAGGCTCCTTGGAAGACAGAGTCACAGGGACACTGGATTGCCATCCTACGGTGAGGTGCCTAGTGACCAATGTATTTTACTGTTTGAATCATATGACAGCAAGCTTTGTGATCTGCTACCAATCCAATTAAGTAATATGTAGTACTTTCTTGACTTCAGTTATATTTATACAACTATTGTTGGGGGCATTTTTCTTCACAGGCCTAACAACAATATAAAAAAGCAAAACAAAACAAAACAAAAAAACCAAGGTAAATTCAAATCCCAGAAAACACATAGTGGCTTATACCCATCAGTACAGCTATAGTGTATTCATATACATAACATAAATTAATAAATCTTTTAAAAAACTCAAAGATATAAACTGAATTCAGTGATTTTTTTTAAATTACTAAGTATTCATGGGCTAAGGTTTTATCATATTGTCCTGTTTTCCATAATATTATCTCATTAAATAGAGAATGAGTTTGTATTTTAACAAAAAGATGATAGCTAATTAGCTACCTGCATCAAATTCAAGCAGAAGGATTCCCAGAAGGATGAGGAGATACTTGGAGGAAAAGCCATGAAATGTACAATGCTCCAGCTGGAGAGATGACTCAGTGGTTAAGAGAACTGACATGTCTTGCAGGTCCTGTGTTCAATTTCCACCAGCCACATAGTGGCTCACAACATAATGGAATCTGATGTCCTCTTTTGGTGTGTCTAAGAAGAGCAACAATGTACTCATATACATAAAATAAATACATAAATCTTAAAAAATAAAGTACAATGCTCTGCTGGATAATCACCCATGCTGAGTAAGTGGAAGGTTTTTTTAATGCGCATATATATATATATATATATATATATATATATATATATAAATTTGGAGAATGCTTTCTATGTTTTTGTGTCTGTTTTTCACAACAAATTGTGAAATCTCTGATGACAGCATGAAGAGCAAACTTGAACAAGAAAATGTAGACTATTCTAGTACAATGCAAGGAGAAATAGAACTACAGCAGATCATAAGCAGTATGAGTCAGCATAAATAATGAGATTGGTACATATTCATCAGGTGCTAATTACTTGATCTGGAACAAATAAAGAACCATTAGCAGTCTCACACTAAAGAAGAGTAAACACATGTAAAATGAAATCTAAATGATGGCTCTCTTATTCAGAAAATCATAGACTATCAGTGGTCAAAGGAGCCTTAGCAATTATACTGTCCAGATGAAACCAAACCAGTCCTCATGGTTGGTCCCAAGTCAGAGGGCTTTGGTGGAGTCTAAGAATATGGACTTGGGCCTAATGTGGTGAAGCCAGAATGTCYAGTCTTTAAAGACTTGTAGCTTAATTTTGAAAGCAAGATGTTTTCCTAGAGCAGGATTTCTCAACCTTATGGGTCRCAGACCCCTTTTGGGGTAGAACAGCCCTTTCACAGGGATCATCTAAGACCACCAGGAAAACACAGATCTTATATTATAATCCATAACTATAATAAAATTACAGTTATGAAGTAGCAACGAAAATAATTTTATGGGTGGGGCCACCACAACATGAAGGGTTGCAGCATTAGAAAGGTTAAGAACCACTATTCTATGTTTGACAAAAACTTCAGGTCCCTGAAGAAAAAATTGGAGGAAGACCTCAGAAAATAGAAAAACCTTCCATGCTCATGGGTTGGCAGGATTAATATAGTTAAAATGGCAATCTTGCCAAAAGCAATATACAGATTCAATGCAATCCC